>JAAAKG020098375.1:0-15998 GCA_010014905.2 Druon quercuslanigerum | reverse complement strand
CGAAATTAATTTTTTCGTTGAAAATTCATATTTTCGAGTTGAAAATGCTAGAAATGAAAATAATAATAAAATAATAATAATAAAAAAATAAAAATAACTGTATTACAAAAAAAATCGTCATTTGGCATGAAAGATCAACCACTTAGATAAACTTTTATTCTTGCATGAATAAACAATTTTAAATTGTTAAAAATTCGTCTTTTTGACCAGAAAATTTAACTTCTGGGTTGAAAGTTGAAAGACTTTGTTAAAAATTATTATTTCCTTGTTTCTGAAGTTTTATCATTTTAATTAAAAATTAATCTCTTTGGTTGGAAAGTTAACTTTGTTGTTGACATTTTTTTACTGAAAATTTTGTCTTCTTTAGTTGAAAATTTACTAATTGTTTTAAATTAGTTTTTTTAACCAAAATATAAACTATTACATTTGTCGTTAAGGATTCGTCTTTTTGGTGAAAATTCGACTTTTCATGTCGATCTTCCACCATTTTTGGTAGAAATTTTATTTTGTTTTCCCAAAATTCGACTATTTAATTGAAGTATCATTTTTGTAGGTAGAAGATTCTAGTATTTGGTTAAAAATTCAACTATTTTGTTGCAAATTCAAGTATCTGTTAAAAACTCATTTATTTTGATTGAAAATTAAGATGTTTTGTTGAAAATTCGTCTATTCGCATAACCAGTTCTGTATTTTGAGTTGAAAATTCACCTTCCTTGTTAAGAATTGAACTGACTTTTAAAAAATTCAATTATTTCTTTGAAAATGCAACTGTTTTTGGTTGTAGTTGTAGTTCATCTTTTTAGGTTCAATGTTCAACAACTTTGTTGACAATTTTATTATTTTATTGAAAATTAAATTTAAATTAGATTAAAACTTGATAACTCAGTCAAATTTCTACCAATTCTAATAAAAAAAGATCATCACATAGAGATTTGAACTTACTTTGATTATATCAACCACAGCAAATTATTGGATTAAAAAAAAATCATTAAATTGTTGTTAAAGTTGAAAAAATATGAAACTGAAATATCTTCTTTTCTAGTGCCGTGATTTTTGGCGGCGATAAAATAAGCAATCTCGAAAAAATGTTTGTTTCTTACCATAAAATTAGATTGTGGGGGGCGTATGAGAAATTTCGCATATTAGTTTTTGTTAATTTCTGAACAAGTCTCTGAAATTTTATTTATTTTGAAGATATAGAAATCTACAAGAAATAAAATCTTTGCAGTCACTTTGTGGCTTTTTTCCAAGGAAGTATAGTGAGGACAAGAGAAGCAGGGTACATGTGGGGAAATTAGGGGAGAGGAGTAGTGGGAGTGACAGGGGTAATTGAGATAGGGGTTAGGAAAACTTATGGGAAAGGAATGAAAGTAAATGAGGGGCGAGGAAGTAAGGGGAATTTATGAGTGGGAGAGTATGATAAGTAGAATAAATCATGGGAGTGGGAGTGAGGGGAAATAAGGGGAGAGCAGTAGGTGAAATTAAGGGAAGGGAAGTGAGAGGTAATTGAGGCAGGAGTTAGAAGTTATGATAAATTATGGAAAGGGAATGAGAGGAAGTGAAATAGGGAATTGATAGTAAATGTGGGGAGGGGGAATTATTAGAAGTTAGGGGAGGGAGTTTGATGGGAAATTAGAGTAGAGTAGTAGGAGAAATTAAGGGAGGAGCGGTAAGGAGTTATTAGGAGTGAGGAGTAAGGAGTTATTGGAAGTGAGGGTAAATTAGTAGAGGTGCGCAGGAAAAATTAGGAGAGGGGGTAAATGGAGGAGGGATTATGAGGAGTTATGAAAAATGGGGGGAGTGAGAGAGGAAATGAGGGGGCAGAAGACAGTGAGGGGAAATTATGAGATGATAAGTGAGGTAAAATTTGTTTGGGGATGTTAATTTTAGTATATGGGAAGTAGGGAAAATTATTATAAATTAGGGTAAGTAGGAAAGGGGAAGTAAGGGCTGGGAAAGGGAAGTAGAGGAAGTGTTAAGTGTGGGGAGGAGAAGTAGGTGAATGTAGGGGGAATAGGGGAGAAAAAGTATGGAAGGGCAAGATTTAAACGATTTAATAGGCTACGAAATTCTTTTTGATGTGCGCAACGCCTTCTTTTTATTAATTTTGTTTAATTTTGATTATTTTTCTGTAAAATTTTAGGACACAACAGAAACAGCAGAGGAACAGGAGGAAAAAACTGTTGGGAAGTCGGCAGACCGTTTCAGATGCAACAGATTATACTGCAACTGACAATGAGACTGATATAGATACCTATTCGGTAGCAGGAACAGATATTGGGGACGATGAATTCTTCGATTGTTCGGACAGTGAAGGAGGCTCTGGTGATATGGATAACAGGTTCGTGGATTTAATCCCCGTTGATGTTTGATCTAAGAGGTTTTATAATTCCTTGAGCTTTAGTTTGATTTTATTTTAGTTATGGCGTAATTACAAATTATTTTTCTGCTTAAGAGTTTTATTTTTGTTTATTGTAGACAGTTTTTATTAGAATGTCGAATGTTTCAGTGGTATATTTAAATTTGGATTTTTTATATCGTTTTAAATATTTTTTTACTAGGGTGACAGATTAAAATATGACAAATTAATGAAAGGTGAAGCGATTTTTTATTTTTGTTCAAACTTCGTCTTTTTTCGTTGAATTTATCTGTTTTTCATTAAAAATGAATATCTTTTTTAGTTAAAATATAAACTGCTACATTTATCTCTTCGGTTGAAAAATGACCTATTCGTATTTTTTTTCTTTGGCTGAAAATGACTATTCCAGTTTAAACTTTAATTGTTTTATCGAAATTTTTTGTTGTTGAAAATTAGTTTTTTTAAGCTGAAAATGTAAATATTCCAGTAAAATATTCAATCATTTTAATTAAAAATTCATTTCTTTGGTTGAACAATAATTTTCCTAAATAACATTGTAACTCTTCAATTTTTTGTTGAAAAATTCTATTTTTTAATTGAAAATTCGTCTTTTTTGTAGAAATCATTCTTCTTGGATAAAAATAAAACTTTTTGGTTGAAAATTCATCATTTTGTTTGAAAATTTAATTATTTTTTTGAATTTTATTTTAACTGAATATAACTGATCATTTTTTGTTAAAAATTGTCCTTTTGTAGTTGATAATTATGTATTTGGTAAAACATTGTTGAAAATTCGTCTTTTTTGGCAAAAAAAAACATTAATTTTCTTGTTTATAAATTCATCTTTTTGGACGAAACTTCAATTATTACAGTTCAAGATTCATCATTTTAGTTGAAAATTCATCTTTTGTTTCGTTAAAACTCAACTATTCCTGTTTAGAAATCGTGAGTTTGGTTGAAAATCAATTTTTTTAAGTGACAAATTCAAATATTTCATTTTTGGTTGAAATTTGTCTTTTTTAGTTGAAAGTTAGACTATTTCGTTGAAAATTCATGTATTCTGTTGAAATCGAAATTTTTTTTTTCTTTGAATAAGTATTAATATTTTTAATGAAAATTTAACTAATCGAGGTTAAACTTTAACTGTTTTGTTGTAGGATTGATTTTTTTGAGTTTAAAATTAATTTTTTTATCTATAAGTGTAATTATTCCAGTTGAACATTCTCATGTTTGTGGTTGACAATAATTTTTTAAAACGCAATTATTGTTGGTTAAGCTTATTGTTGCAAATGCAACCTATTGGTTAATAGCTCATCTTTTTTCGTTAAAAATAAACGCTAATAACGTTAAAATAAAAGCTAAAAATCTCAACTCTTGTATTCAATATTCATATATAACTTCTTTGGTTGGAAATTCCACTATTTAGTTGTAAATGCGATATATTTCAAATTAAAACCTTAAGAATATGGTGCCTACATTAATATTATTTGAAAGAATTTATGCTTCTATTATTCCCCTATTCTCTTGAAAAATCATCCTACTTTCTCCGCTTTAAAAGCATTTCTTTCTTTAAAGTCTAAAATGAATTTTACATTGTATTATGATATTTTTTAATTTTTGCAGGTTTTTAAATATGTTAGGAAAACTTGGATTATTTCAAACCATATTTTGAAGTTTTAGAAGTTTTTAATAGATAAACAAATAATTTTAAACTTGAAAAGATTTCAACAGATTTAAAATAAACTGTTGATTTTTTAAAGGTTTCAACAGAATGAATGATAATAGAAAATAATAATAATTATTAAATTTTCAACAAAATAGTTGAATTTGAAACTTACAAATAAATTCGAAACCAAATAATAATCAAAGTTTCCAACAAAATAATAATAATATATAGTATAATATTAAGAATAATAATTAATATAAGGTTTCCAAATGGTCAAACATGAATCCGGAAGATTTTAAGACAATTTTAGGAAAAATTTGTTTCAGTTTAAAGGTATTTAAGAATTTGAGTACTTTTAAAGAGATTAAAAATATTTTGAAACTCCTAAATACCTTTTAAACTGTTTTAAATTTTCGTGCTATTTTGTAACATATAAATAAATTTTTTAGAAATGTTCCAGATACTTTTCAAACATATCTGAAATTTTCAAAACTTTTTTTGTATTTCCTCGAGAAACCTAGGATAATTATATTTATCTAACCTTAAAGCCGATAAACAAACCTTAAAAAAAATAATTATTCGAAATTTTTATTTTGTATTGAAAATTATTTTCCTTTCAATTTATAATTTGCCTAAAACGTTTCTCTTTCTTCATTGAACAATCTTTTTTGGTTGAAAATTCAACAATTTTGTTAAAAATTCGTCTATTTGGACGATTTCAGATCTTTTTGATTTGAAATTAAAATATTTTTTTTTACCAGCTATTATATTTTTTTTGAGAATATATCGTTTTTGGTAGAAAGGTAATTTATTTATGTTGAAAAGGACACTTTTTGTTAAAATTTCGACTTTTCTAGTGTTACAATTTTGTCGAAAATTAGTTGTTTTATGAATTAAACTGTTTTGATTTAAGATTGAAATCTTTTTGGATTGCAATATGAACTATTGCATTTTTCGTTGAGAATTCATCTTTTTTGGTTGGAAATTTCACGACTTGAGTCAAATTTAATTATTTTTTTAAATAGTTATTTTTCGTGTTAAATCGAAAAAATACATGCGCGACTAAGGATACTAGTCTTGTTAAAACAAGACGATAAAATAAAGGTGTAATTGAATCCAAACTTTTGAGTAGATAAGTCTTGAAAATTAGTCACTATTTAACTTAAATTGGTCACTTTTTTCGTATTTTGCAATTGCACTAGGCTATGGATTTAAAAATTGAAATTTTGTAGTCGCCCTGGTTTTTCGCTTTTATTGTATCACTGTTGCTGTTAATATTGTCTCGATTAAATGTTCTGGTACTTGAATGTAATTATACAACCTTTGGGATCAGAATCGATAAATCTTAGGACGAAAGTATATGTTTAGTGATGCAGGAAATCAGCAGTGAATGGCGTGAATTCTTCGCTTGCGAGTCTCGACGAGGACAGGAAAGATAAGGCTTTGCAGACTGAAAACTACTACAAATTAAAATCATTAGCCAGTTCACATCCCAACGACATTGAGATTATTTGGAGGCTCGCAAGGGCTTGTCACGATTGTTCTACTAATGTTAGTGACCCTGAGATGCAAAGGGAGTTCATCTTCGAAGGTATTTTCAAACTTAAAATTTATATTTGCAAATAATTATACAGGCGGAGGTACTCTCCAATGATAGGGTGCCCAGCGACCTTGAAAACCTGGAATCCTCTTTGATTTTTTTTAAACCTTGAAAGCTTTGAATACTTGAATTTTTCCCAACAAGCTTAAAATTTTTGCGAAAACCTTGAATTTGAATTCTTTGTTTTTTCTTTAAAAGTTATTTTATTCATTATAGAGTGTTAAATGTATAGTGCTAAAGTATGCATTTTGGGTCATATTCAATTTAAAAATTATAAAAATTATTAGTTGAAAATTTTCATGTTAATTCAGTTTCAGAATTAGAATGAGCCATGTTCATAAAACGAATTTTTCGAGGGAAAGCACACATTTTTTTAGTGTTAACTAGATTTTAAAAGGTTAGAAAATATTTCATAGATTTTAAATTATTTTGAAATATTTTCAACATTTCACAATGGTTTCACGAATTTCAAAGATTTAAAAAAGGATTTGAAAAAGGGTACAGTACACTAGATTTTAGAAAATTTCAAAAAATATTATAAAGAAATCAAATAATTCAATGATTTTCACGAATACAAAAGACTTCAAAATATTTCAAATGTTTTAAATGATTTCCATTTTTATATAAGATTTAACAAACATTTAAAAAATGTAAATTACTTTAACCGAATATAAAAGATTTCAACGGAATACAAAAATTTGTATTTCAAATATCTCAAAATACTAAAATATTTTATTTCAAAATATTTCGCAAAGATTTATAATATTTTAAAGAATTCATAAAGGATTTAAAAATATTTCAAGAATTTAGTATAGTACACTCAATTTCAAAGATTTCAAAACATTTACAAGATTTTTAACGAATTCAAAAATGTTTAGAAGATTTCAAAATACTTCACAAATATTTAAAAGATTTAAATTTTTTAAAATATTTTTTATTGAGTTTAATTTTTTAAAGACGAAATTTCACAAAGGTTCCTAAAATTTTCATTAGTTTAAATGACAAAGGATTTTACAATTATTAAAAAGATTTTATCACAATTTTGTCAAGATTTGAAAATAATATAAAAAATTTAAAGATTTAAAAGCATTTCAAAGATTTTAAACGTTTTCCAGATCTTTAGAAGATTTCAAAACATTTCAGAAAGATTTCACAAATATTTGAAAGAGTTTAATAAGGATTTAAAGGTATTTTTAACAATTTCAAAAAGTTCCAATTGGAGAAGATGTTTAAAGATTTCAATGATTTCAAAGACTTAAAGGATTTTCAAACATTTAAATATTTTACCTTTTTTTATTCTAAAAAGTTTCTTAAACATTTCACATAAATTTCAAGATTTCGCAAAGATTTTAAAAACTTCAGAAGATTTCATTGAATTCACAAAGATTTAAAAAAATTTTAAGGATTTCAAAGACTTTACAAAGATTTAAAAATATTCCCTAGGCTTTCACAAAGACGACTTATGTTCGCAAAAAATTAAGAATTGATTTATGGCTCTGCTTTCTTTAGAAATTGTTGGAAAATAAAAAATTAAGTGGATAATTTTTTATATGTACAAAAAGCGGTTATTTTCTTGTTTGATGCAAAAAAAGGAGACCGGAAAGCCTGGAAAAGGTCGTGAATTTTTTTCCTAAGAATCACTGGATATTATTAATAATTAAATTAAAATTCAGGTATCACAGCTTGCGAAGCAGTTCTTGGAGTTGCCCACGCGGATCTCTACAAATGGTACGCGATTCTAGTGGGATTAAGAGGAAAGTTTATGAAGACAAAAGAAAAAATCATGGACGGGTATGTTTTTGCAGAATATGTAGAGAAAGCTTTGGAACTTCGGCCTGATGATAGCACTCTACACCATCTTCTTGGTAGATTCAAATTCGAAATATCCACTTTAACTTGGATCGAAAGAAAGGTAAATGTTTCTCTTCATATAAAATTGTAGACGACAGGCGAGTCAATCATAACGAACAAATACAGACTTCATTTTCTGTCCCGTATTCCCTTATTTTTCCCCTTTTTAAGCAATTCCTATTTTTCCCCTAATTTCAAGAATCCTGCCTTTTTTTCGTTCCTTCCTAAAAATAAAATCCAACTATTTTTGGTTTGAAAGTTCATTCTTCTTAATTGGAAAGTCTACCATTATATGTTTGGGTCAGGATTCATCCCCTGTTTATTCAGCATTCTATTGTTTGAATGGAAGTTGAACAGATTTCTATAGAATTCATTTTATTGTTGAATATTGAACAATTTTGTTGAACATTCCTTTTTTTAACCCTTAAACGTCTCCTAAGGTTTTAAAAAACGTATACGTCCCTTTGGGGTCCCAGGTACACCAGCCGAAATTTCGCTGTTGAAACGAAGTTATTTAATATTTTGGTCTGAAATTTTTGTTAGGTATATTCTAAAGTAGCTTTTACAAGAAAAAACTATTTGCAAAATCAATTTTTAAATTTAAGTTATTAAAAAAATTGAAAAACGAAAGCGCTGGGTTCTAATTGACCCCTTGGGGACTTTTAAGGGTTAAATTAATTTTCTCAACTGAAAATTTAACTATTCCATTTTTTACTGAAATTTAATCATTTTTAGTTAAAACTTCAACGACACATCTTTTTTTTAAAGATTCATCATTTTCGTTGAAAATATGTCTATGCATGTCGCAAATTCAAGTATTTTGTTAAAAAGTAATCTGTTATGATTAAAAAAAAAGTAACTATTTTGTTGGGCATTCGTATTTTGTGGTAAAATATGAATTTTTCTTTGTAAAAAATTCATATGTTTGAGGTGAAAATTCATTACTATGGTTGAACATTTAACGATTTTGTTGAAAAATAATCTTTTTTGGTAAAATATCAATCTTCTTGGTGAAAAAGTCTTTTTTTTGGGGGGGTATCAATTAATTTCTACGTCCTAAAATTCAAATATCTTGTTGAAAATTCGTTTTTTATAAATAAATGTTGTTAACTGTAAATATAAAATCTATTTTTGGTCAAAAATTTATCTTTTTCAGTTGAAAATTCATCTATTTTTTTGAAAAATCGTCATTTTTAGGAAATTAACCATTTTGCTAGAAAAATCATTTTTTTGGGTTAAGCAACTCCCAATTTAAGTTGAGAATTTTTTTGTTTTTAAAAATTTAACTGTTTTGTTTTAAATTCATGTATTCTGTTAAAATCCATCTTTTTTGCAGAAACTTAACCTTATAAGTTGAAAATTTATTTTTTCGGTTGAACATAAGTTTCTTTCATCGAAAATTGAAGACTATTCCCTATACCCTTTTTTACCCTTTTTAAACACTTTTTTTTCCTCTGTTTTCAAGAAACCTCCCGTTTTTTTCTTAATAAGAAAATTCAAATATTTTTGTTGAAAACTATTTCTTTCTAATTTAAAGGCTACTATTAAATTTTTTGATCAGGATTCATTATATTGTTAAATATTGAACTATTTTCTTGAATATTCATTTTCTGTAAATCAATTTTCTCTACTTAAGAATTCACTATTTTATTTTATACTGGAAATTAATCGTTTTTAGTTCAAATTTCAACTGTATATTTTGTTGTTGTTGAAGATTCATCATTTTCATTGAAAAATCATCCCTTGCGTACAGCATTTAACTATTTTGTTAAAATAGTTTTTTTTCTAAGTTGAAAATTAATTTTTTTAACAGTAAATTTGACTTCTGTTCTTGGTTGAATTTTCAGTTATTTAAAAGATGAACTATTTGGTTAAGAATTGATCATTTTAAATTAACAACTCAACTTTTTTGTTGTAAATATATCTTTGCAGATTGGAAATTCAACTATTTTTTTTAAAAGTAATCTTTTTTGGTAAAGAAATGTGACTGTTTTGTTGTAAATTCGTTTTTTTTTGTATAGAAAATTCTTTTTTTTTTAAATTCAGCTACTTGGTTGAAAATTCAATTGCTTTTGCTTAAAGTTTAATCTTTTTTGTTTAAAAATTCGTCCGTCTGGTTAAGAATTCATCTTCGTACAGTTAAAAATTAAACTTTTTGCTTTAAAGTTCAACTATTTGGTTGAAAATTCATTGTTCTAGTTTGTAAATTCAATTATTTTGTTATAAATTAAACTGTTTTATTGAAAATGAACTTTGTTGTCAAAATTTCTTAATTTCTGATTGAAAATTCCACTATTTTCTTGAAAGTTCAACTATTTTTTTGAAATTTGTATTTCTAGTTTGTAAATTCAATTATTTGCTTATAAATTAAACCAGTTTGTTGAAAAATAAACTTATTGTACAGCATTCTTAATTTCGGGTTGAAACTTCAAATGTTTTGAACAAAGCTGGTACTTTTGATTTGAAAATTAAACCATTTGGTTCAAATTTTTTTTGTAAATTGTAAACTCCATTAAAATAGTTAAATATTTAACCATGTAGTTGAAATATTTTTGAATTCAAAATTAGAATACCTTATTTAAAAAGTCATCTTGTCGAAAATTCAACGTTCTTTTTTTTCAAAAATCATCCTTTTATGTTAAAAATGCATATGGTTGAAAATTAATCTTTCTTGATTGAAAATTCAAAAATTTTGTTCAAATTTATTTTGTTTCCTGATTGAAAAATCGTTCTTGGTTGAAAATTTGTCTCTTTTGCTTGAAGTTTAAACTAATTGGTTGAAAATTCAATTATTTGCTTATAAATTCAACTATTTTATTGAAATTTCGTCTTTTTGGATTGAAAATTCATCGTTTTTTTTGTTCCATTTTTTATTGAATTTTAATATTTTTAATTGAAAATGCATCTTCGCAAGTTGAAAATTTATCTATTTGGCTAAAAAATCATCTATTCTGCTTGAAAATTCGTCTCTTTTATTTGAAAGTTCAACTCTTTTGGTAGAAAATTAAATTATTTTGTTGACAATGCAATATCTTTCGACTTGACATCTTAGAAATTTAAAGCGTTTCTTACTAAATTCAATTTGGTAGAGCTGTACAGTAATTTTACACAAAGAATTTATTGCCCTATTTACGTGAAAAATCGCCCTACCTCCCCTGTTTTGAGAAAATTTTGTGCCGTGAAGTCTAAAAATGAACTTGGACACCTGTTTCTAAATTATCTTGAATTCTCACGATTTTTAAAGTCTTGAACTTTCTTATATTCTTCGGAATTTTCTTGAATTTGTTTAAAGTTCCTTGTATTCTTTTTAATTCCATTCCTTTTCATGTAATCTTATTGAATTCTTTTCGCATTTTGAATCATTAGGAAAATTCTCTTAAATATTTTTCGAATTTTCTTTAATTCTTTTGAATTCCGTTGCATTATTTTCAAGATTTTGAATTATTTTTAATTCCTTTGAATTCTATTGAATTGACTTTTAAGTATTTTTTATTCCCTTGAAGTTATTTGATTTTATATTGTAATAATCATGTTTTATATATGAGATTTTCCATAATTAAGACACATTTTTCCCTGAAATTCTCATAAATAATCTGGCTTAAATAAATAAATATGAATCTAGTATTTTTCTGATAAAAACTTGTCTCATTTTGTTTTAATTAAGAAAAAAAGACTTTAGATTCGCATAATTAAAAATAGGAAATAAACCATGAAATTACTGGAATTTTTTTAAAAAGAATAGCCACCCCGGATATTATTTTAATTCACAAATTTCTAATTTCAATTTTAACTATTCAAATTTGTATATAGGTCGCGGCAACGTTATTTGCCCAGCCTCCAAGTGCTTCCTACGAAGATGCGATTGTACATTTCAAGAAAGCAGAAAGTCTGGCGAAAGAACCCTTCCTCGAGAACAAACTTTACCTTGGAAAATCCCACATAGCACTTGGTCAATACAAAGAGGGCGTCGAATATTTAAATCAAATATACGAGCTGCCAACGAGCGACGATGAACCCCAAGTTTTAAAGGAAGTGAAAGAACTTTTGGACAAATATTCCGGATATCTTTTATAGTCTATAAGAGCGCTAGGATGTGCATATGATCATTCCATATTTTATAAATGTCATATTAAACGAGGAGCATATAATCATAAGCTATCACAAATTTAAAAACCCAGCAGGATATTAGACAGCAAGATATATGAACTAAGACCTCGGATCTCAGGCAGCTCGACAAAGATCGGGTTTTTTAAAAAAATATTTAGGAAAAGCTGCAGGATGTTTTTGATTGTACTACAAATTCCTGTAAATTGATAGGGTTTTCGTATATTTTTTACGAAAGTAACTTCCGATTATTTGTTTTCTTAATTATATTTTATTTTGCCTTTTATACGTGTGACTTTATTTAAATAATGCATTCATAAGAATAGCAATTTTTAGGGTGTCTTGAGGGAATTAATAAATCTGATGAACAGCGCAAGGTAAAGGGATTCACGATCTTTTTTAAACTTCATTGTTTTATTCAAGTCTACAATTTTTTATCTGTCGTTTTCATCGCATCTTAGCAAATTTTATTTATTCTTCGTCCTATTTTACTTTATAACTCCAAACTTTCGTTTGGGACTTTCTAAATTTCTGTTTTCAAATTCGTCTAATATTTGTACAAGATTTTATTAATGACTTTTAGTGTGGTTAAATAATTAGATAGGGGAAAAATATGCAGGAAGAAGCTCATACCGTAACTAGTAATAGTGTAAATCTGTAAACCAACCTACTGAATAATTTATTCCTGCAAATATGCAAATTGTGATGAGTACTCTCTTGTTATTGATTTTAATAAAATATTTAATGTAAAAAAAGTATAGAATCTATAAAATTCTGTTTGTAAATACAATGGTGAATGTCGAAGAAGGAAAATATACGATTTACCGATGCAATTACGTTATTAATTATTCTTTTACCTTTCTCTTTTAATTATTGTAAAGTTTGAAGCCTTAAAAAAGGAGATATTTTAAGAATGTATATAAAAAGAGCAGGGGACATTTGAAAAACATTTTTAATTAGGGATAATGCCTAATGATATCCTAACATATCAAAAATATTGTTTTGAATTTTTTTATCCATATTTTTACACTAATTTGAACATATTGAACATATTCGTAGCTTGACTAAAATTAATTTATTTAGGCGAAATTAAGTAAAAAATAGTGATATAGCCTTTATTTTAAGATAGAAAAGCCATTTCTTTCATTAATTTTTGCAACTTAAAACGTCTGCGATAAGGCAATCTATCACAAAAAATTATAATTTGCTGTAATTGAGGGTATAACCGGCGACTTATGTCAATACCATTCGATAATAAGTGATTTTAAATATGAATTGAAGAAAAAAAAATGAATTTGAAGAGATTTAGATATGTAATTTTTTGCATAGGAATTTAAGAAAATTAAAAGGGTTTTAATTAATTTTTCTGAACTTACAAAGACTTAACAAAATAATTTAACAGGATTTAAAAAAAATTCAGAATAGTTTAAGGATTTTCAAGAAATCTTACAAGATTTCTGAAAATTCAAATGATTGTAAGGAATTACCATAAGGACTTTATGTGATTCTAAAGTTTCCTTTTAAAGAGTATAAAAAACATTCCAAAATGTTTAAGGATTTACAAGAGATTTTATAACATTTTAAGAGAGTTTTAGTGATTTTAAAGAATCTCAAGCGAGTTCTTGAAAAGTTATTTAAAATGATTTTTATAAATTTTAAGACATTTAAAGGGATTTAAAAAATTTGTAAGATTTTAAGGATTTTCAAGAGATTTTAAGGGGTCTAAAAATTAAAAGGATTTTAAGAGGTTTTAATTCATTTTAGTCAATTTTAAAATATTTTAAATGATTTTAAAGAATTTGAAAAGTTCAAAAAAATTCAGAGGACTTTAAGGATTTTTAAAAACGCAAGAGATTTTGAGGAATTACTAAGTTTCTTTTTAAAGGATTTATAACCAACTAAAAAATTATAAGATTTAACAGAGATTTTATAATGTTTTACGACAGTTTTAGTGATTTTAAAGAATGTAAAGCGAATTATTCAAAATTAATTGAAAAAGATTTGAATAAATTTTAAGAAATTTCACGGGATTTTAACAAAATTCAAAGATTTTGAAGATTTTCAAGAGATTTTAAGGAACCTAAGCAAACTTAAAGGATTTTAAGAGAATTTAATTAATTTTAATCATTTTTGGAATATTTTTAATAATTTTGAAGAAGTTGAAGGGAGTTCAAAAAAGTTCGGAGGACTTTAGGTATTTTCAAGAAATCTTACAGAATTTCTAAGAATTCTAGTGATTTTAAAGATCTTTTTAACGGATTTAAAAATAATTCAAAAAAGTTTAAGGATTAAAAAAAATATTTTTTTAAAGATTTTAAGACAGTTTTAGTGATTTCAAAGAATATCAAGCGATTCTTTGAAAAGCTACTTAAAAAGATTTTAATGAATTTGAAAAAATTCCAAGATTTTAAGACTTTCAAGAGGTTTAAAGGAAATTAAGAGAATTAAAAGCATTTTAAGAGATTTTAATCAATTTCAAAAAATTAGAAAGATTTTAAATAATTGCCAAAACGTTAAAGATATTTCAAAAAAATATCGGAGAGTTTAAGGATTATCAAGAAATCTTACAGGATTTCTTAGTTTATTTTTAAAGGATATTAAAATATTTTAATCAGCTTCAGTGACTTTAAAGAATGCCGAGCGATTAATTGAAAAGTTATATAAAAATATATCAAGGTATTTGAAAAAACTAAATGATATTATGGATTTTCAAGATATTTAAAGGAATTTAAGAAAATTTTAAGGATTTTGAGTGATTAGAATTATTTTTAGTCAATTTTGAGATACTTCTAAATATTAAGAAAACTTGAGTTTAAAGATTTTCGAGAAATCTTACAGGATTTCTAAGAAGGTTCGCGGTCTTTGATCATTCTTATTTTCTCCTTGTACCATTCAAATTGAAAAAAAAACGCTTGACACCTTAGAAAAACACATTTTAACGCACTACCAAAATTACAAAATTTTTATCAACAACTATCACAACATTGCAACCTGACCTCAATCACGGCACATTATAATTTTTCTTGATGCATTGTCCGAATCATACGCTTCCTAAATTGCCAACAATAATTAAATAAATGGCTTTTCTATCTGAAAAGGGAAGCCATATCACGATTTTTCACTTACTGTCGTCTACAAAAAATAATTTTAATCAAACTGCTATGTAATCAATGATTTCCAGTTCACCAAGTGGTAAGACCTTATAGAATTCGATGTTATCGACCGAGAATTTTTTTAATTTTGTTGATTTCCTTGAAGTTTCGTTAAAACTCATTGGGCTCTTTCTAATAATCTTGTATTCTTTTATCAATTCTCTTCAATTATTCGTGAAATTCTCATAAATACTTTTGAAATTCTATTTATGATTTAGAAATCACAATCAATAACAATGTTTATATCCACGAATTCTTTTTATTTCCTTACATTCTTTCAAATTGTCTAAAATTATTTTAAATTTTCTTGCAATCTTTCGAAATCTTTTTAATTATTTTGAACCCTAAATTTCTGCGGTCAGGTGAAATCTTGAATTATATGGACAACGGATGAAATCGCATGGAATGATATGGAATGGATTCTTTAATTATTATTATTTTTTAATTTTGTAAATGCTATGAATGCTTATAAATTTCCTTAAAATCTTTTAAGAATTGCATTCAATTCTATCGGATTTTCTTATATTCTTTTAATTCCCTTACATTTTTTTTTTGATTCTCTTAACTTACTTTCAATTTCCTTGCTTTATTTAAATTCCTTTGAATTAGTTTTAATTTCCATATTCTCTTTTTAAATTTCTTGAACTTCTCTTAGATTTTCGAATTCACATGAATTATTTCTAATTGTCCTGTAATTTTTTTATTCCTTTTGATTCTTTCCAATTTTCTTAAATTAATATGAATTACCGTTAAATTATTTTTAATTCCTTTATATTTTTATTGAACTTCATTATATTCTTTCAAATTACTTTAAATTATTTTGTGAATTCTCTTAAATTCTTTTGGATTTCGATGATTATTTCGAATTCACTTGAATTATTCTGAGGATTCCCTTAAATTATTTTCAACTTTCGTGGATTTTTGTTTAATCCCGTTGTTTGATATTATTTTTTGAGTACTATTAAATTAATTATTTTTAATTTCCTTAAATTGTCTTGGAAAATTTTCAGTTCTCCTAAAATATTTAGGAAATTCTCCTAAATTCTTTCAAATTTAATCATCCGACATTTTAATTCAAAAACCCTTTTTTTAGTTGAAAATAAATATCTATGGTTAACAATGTAATTAATTTAATTATAGTTCCTTTTTTCGTCAAAAATTAATTTTTTTATCTGAAAATATAACCTTTTAATAATTTTTTATTTCAAATTAAATTAAAAAAATTTAATTTAATTTAATTTTTTAAATTAAATATTATCCTTTTTT
>JAAAKG020098364.1:0-15998 GCA_010014905.2 Druon quercuslanigerum | reverse complement strand
GACATTGACTGATCCTCCACATTTCTGTGGAAGATGCCGTGCATCCTCTTATCGAGGAGCTCTTCCCGGAAGTTTTTATCCTGTGCTTTCTAAATCCGGGCTTTTAGGAGTGAGTACTCGAGATAGATAAGATTCGATGCATCCTGCTCACCCCTGATACTGAAGTTAAATCCGAGTGTTTCGGTAGCCTCCTCCGTCTCCTCCTCTATATATATATATATATATATATATATATATATATATATATGTTGTTCGTTATAATTAAATTTTTAGTAGAAAATGCTATGGTCATTATTGTATCCTTTACTTATTATTATTGTCCACGGCACTGGTTGTTCTATCCCTGTTACCCCGCATCTTTCTCTATATTCTCGTTCTTGATACTATCCACAAAAATAGAGTTTGTTTTATTTTTCAAAAATTTGGAATTGGAGAGAAGGTGTTATTATGCTCTCTTCCATTTTTATTGCCATTTTTGTCCATATGTATGAACTAACAGTTTCCTGATGAGAGTTCGTTGGCTTTCAAAACGTTAACTGTGTTTTAAAAAAAGGACCTACTACACCTGAGGTTATTATTGTTGTCTGCAGTATGTCATTTACCATCAGATTGAAAAAAACCAACAGAAAGTATGGTTAATTAATTCAAATTAATAACAGGGTTGCCGCTGGGCCGCAAACCAGGGCAATGATAGTCAATTGAACTGTTGATTTTTGAGTTATGATATCATACAGTTTACGATGCGTGATTCCATAATCCGATACATAACGAATTTTTCATTTTTTATCCTAAATTTGTGTACAAAAATTATTTAAAATTATCTACATTTGTATATGATTATCAGACTTCTTTGTTCCAAATGCGAAATCTCGGTAATATTTTTAAGTGCGTAGATGCTGACGTGTTTTACACAAACCTAAGGCTATATTATTTCTCTTATCAATTTTAACGAATTTAGAGAATAGATTTTATTGTTTGCCACCTGTAACCTAAATAACATTGACCACAGTAAATATTTGTATTATCTATTTTAACTAGGCAATATAATATACTTTAGTTATATAAGTTATCAGATTTCCCATTTGTACATCAACTAGTACTTCTTCTAATTAGAAAATATGAGGATTGTTCATACTGTCATCTTATTTTTTGCAATCATCCTCAATTCTATTGGTGAATATAATAATTTTATAATTTTATTTTTGGAAAGCGATCCCATCGGTCACCATCAACACTGAACTGAAAGATTTGAAAGATTTGAAATAAGTCATATTGCCTTCAATCTTAATTATTACAATCATTTTTCTTGATATTTTTAATAAGTAGAAACTAATTGATATCTTTATCAAATATTATAGCAAGATTGCAAGATTTTTAAAATTTAAAACATGCGAAACAAATAGTGATAAATCAATAAATCGATAAGTATCTTGAATATTTCTAAGTTGATATGTTATATGTGTGAACTAAAGGGGCAAAAAATAAAACATAGCGACTCTTAAAGACCATGAAGTTAAACAAAAAACGCGACACGAAAAAACAGCAATCTATACTAGATAATAATTAGAATATCAATATAATAAATATATCGGCTTTATCGAGAAAAAAGGGGAAATTTAATATAAAAAGCGGACAAGCTGACACGCGTCAGAAAAAGCGGACATATCTGCTTAAAAGCGGGCAGTAGACCCCTCAGCACCTTAGAGGTGGGAACGCGCAAACTTAGATTTTTAGACAATGTTTTCACATCTGATAGCAGCTGAAAGGAATTTTTTTAAGCATGTCAAATTAATGAGTTAAAAAATTTTTATATGTACTAGAAAGAAAGTAAAAACTTATTCCGTTTGCGACTTTAGTCCAATTTGTTTATTGTTACAGAGCTGAGTTTAGAGTTTGATTGCTTGCCTAATGGCGAACCTATTCCTGATCCTGGTCGCGAACCTTCTTCTTCATCTTCTTCTAACAGGCAACAGTCTTCTACTATACCTAATTCTCATGCAAGGGCAATTCAGCCTGCAGAGCGTAGTCGGCGTGCCAGGTCCAGGTCTTCTACTAGCAGACTTTTAACTTTCCGCATGTTTGGAGCCGACATTTTAACTACAGATCTTAAATTCATACGGCTTATTCCCATCACCAACGCACATCGACAATTCGAAATTAAAAAATACACTTTTTCTGCCGATGGACCCATTTGCCTGCAAGGACCTAAAAGAAATCAGTTTAAGTCTATACCCACGAACGAACAATGGGTATTAACCACATCCACCGGCGAAGTCGTTGCGATAATGGAAAGAAATAATACAATGCTTCGAGGAATATATAATGAATTTCGAAAACGGGTAAGCGTAAATATGGAGAGTGGCATCATTGCTGAATTGTCCCCAGACTTAATTCATGAAACTCCATTAGGTACACATTGTCCAATTACTAGGAATTTTAATATCATAAATTTAAGACATGTGTAAAGTGCTATCATGCCCTCGGATTATTTACTGAAATCTTATTGGATTATTTTTATTGGAATCTAGTTTTCTGCAAGATTTTGCTCTTCTGACCAACCTGCAGCCAAATACAGGTACCGCTAATACAGTGGGATATAGCCGCCGCTTATCCTTAGCTGTGATTAAAATTCTAAATGCTCAACTTATTGGAGAAAAATTTATACAAGCTCATTCGCAGTGAAGTAAATTCATCTGGCGGTATACATGCTAAAATGCTTACATGCTTATACATGCATGCTAAAAAACTTTAGTGGTTCCTTGACAGTGAGGAGAACCAGTGTATAGGTATCTGTTTCAGCGTTTCAGCGGACAATAAGTTATACCGTTTTGATGTTGGACTCAAATAAATAAGCCTAACATGTGTATAATCAGGTGACCTTTTTCATAACAAATGGATGATTTCAGACATTTCTCATTTAAAATAACTTGATCTTTTGCTTTTCGGAAGCCAGTTTAACATCAGTGTTGATTTTGGGGAACACTTTGAGTGTGATGTGTTTGGCTCCGATACCCGATTTCATAGGGTTTAAAAATTTACTGCTATATAGAAAAGTATTTAGTTTCCTGTACACAATTTGTTCGAGTGGCTTTTATAACGCATTAAGGATACAAATTGGCCGAAAGTCTTTAATGGAAACAGGACTGGTGATTTTAGGAATCGTTTTAATTATTGTCTTTTTCCATATATCTACAAACATACCATATTGTAAAGATGCATTATAAACCTTTAATGAAATAGAGAAGTTACCTTGAAGGGCTATGCGGATCATTTTTATAGAGATGAACTCTCTGGGGCAATCTTCAAAAAAAATTGATCATATTCGTCGAACGTTTGCAAAGGTAAATTACAGGAGACGGTGGAATGTTGTGTCGCAATGGGTTTTAATATGAATCTAATAAGGGATTCACTAGAAGAGAAATTTTTATTCAGAGATTCCTGTTTGTGTTGAATTAACCTCAAGCGTCTAAGCAGATAAAAAATGTTTTCTTTTTTTAAATTTCTGATTGCATTACAGTTTAATTTATTGTAAGTGTCCCTAATTTTCATATTATGGAAAAATAGATTTTGCTTTTCTCAAACCGGTCACCACCAATACAGAATTTAGCTTCTGAAAATTACCATGGTATTTCAATTGGCAACGGATCAGTTTTTATTTTTATTTTTGGAGAACGTTCGCCCCAATATTGTTCGTATTCTGGAAAAACTAATATCCCTTTTCTCAAATCGGTCACCACCATCGTGCATGCATTTTTCCACAGGTAAAAAGTGCTAGCCTTTTACTTGTCTAAGTGAAGCCAGAAAACTGGAGTTTTTTGAAAAAATCAATTTTAATTCCTCTTTACTCCATTTTGGCTTAGTCATTGAGTTTTTAGAATTGTTCAGTATAATTATAAGGAAATGTAGTTTGTAATGTCCTTAGGAAGATGGACTGAATAAAATTAAAAAAAACAAAACAAATTCTTCTTATTTATTTCCTAATACGTGACATCAGAACGTTGTGTGCGACGGTGCAAAGAAGTTTCCCAAAAACTTGTAGCCTAATTAAACTGATATTTAAGAAATTATTAACGTCTTTAGATGCTAGCAGCTAGGCCTCGTCGTTAGAAACTTGTAAAGTTAATCATTTTTCGAATATCAATTTGATGGAGCTAAGATTTGCTAGAAAACTTCTTAGTATATTTTTTAATAACGTTCTCGGTCAAGTTTTTTTGATGCTTTATATTCGCTTAATAAAGGAAACGCTGGAGTATAGAAAATAATAATAAGAATCATAAGAAAATAATTACGAACATTTTTTTAAAATAAATTTTTGGATTGCTTTCGCGCTATCCCTCGAAGGGCATTATGTTCTATATATTTTGAAAATATTATTAAATATCTAGATATAGTAAAACATTTATCCTTACTTTCTACCTTTTATTTGATACACGGAAAAAAATCGTAATATTCCCATACGAAAGTATGTGATTTTCTCCATACATTTGAATATCCCATACAAGCATGAAAATTTTTAATTTTTCACTTGTAAATTTCCCATACACATCGAGAATCCCATACACTGGTATGGGGATACTTCGAATTATGTATGGAACTTTGATACGCGGCTGTAGAATGCGCAGCCGAGCGAAGCGCGCGTGCTTGGTAACCATGATGAATGTAGGAGACTGAGCAGAATACTCTTATCATACAATCATGGCCTTAAGGTTCTAATTCCTAATAGGTTTAAATAAAACTTGTGAAGCATTTGAGAGTTTTAGTAGTGAAATTGTTAACTATTTTGAGTGCTATAGGATGCAGTGCAATAAGAAATTTTTCACAAAAAGAAAAAGGAAGCAACAAGAAAATGAAAATTCTAAATAAGTGTCTAATTTATTATATTTAGTTCAAGTACACACTTGTGGAACAGTTTGGAGTGGGAGGAGTTAAGCAGTTAAATATTGTTAGTGAAATTAGATTGGAAGGGGAAGAAAGGGCAAAAAGGAAAAATAACGTAGTAGTGAAGCGGTTTAAAGTGCAGAGTAAAACAGGCGATGTGGAAATGAAAAATTTTTTGAAAAACATTAGAGTGCAGGTAAGAGTAGAAAGAGTTAAGCCAATAGGAGGGACAAAGGAAGGAAAAGAAGAAATGTTTTTAGTAAAACTGGGGAGTGAAGAGGAGAAAAAGAAAATTTTGCAGGAAAAAAATTCTCGAGAGGAAGAAGGGACAGAATTGAAGAAGACCTGACATGGAGGAAGAGGAAAAGAAGATCACAAATAGGGTAGAGGGCTTGGATATAGAGGAAAAAGAAACACATGATATGGAAGGGGAGAGACAAGTAATGGATTAATGGAAAAGAATGGTGCTAGGACGAAGAATTAAAAGAGATAAAGGAAAAAGGAAAAAGTTTGGAGAAAGGCAGGGAGAAGGAGACGAAAAATAATCTAGAGAAAAAACAGAGATGTTTTCAATGGGCAAAGGGGGAAAAATGTGAGAAAGAAATAAGAGGGAAGGGAAAAGACAAACGTGAAAATAGCTTTCTGGAATGTGTCAGGTTTGAAGAACAAGAATACAGGATTTTGGGAAGAGTTTGAAAAATGGGATGTGATTATCAAGGAGTGAAACATGGGCAGATGAGAAGGACTGGAAGGGGATAGACAGGGTATTGCCGAAAGGTTATCTGTGGGCAATGCAAGAAGCAAGAAAAGAACATGTTACAGGGAGCGGGATGGGGGGCATGATGTCAGGGGTGAGAAAAAAATTAGCAGTTAAAGGTAGAAAGGATGGGTGTAGTGAGGAAAAGGATGGAACAATGGTAAGAAGGATTACAATTGGAAAAGTCAAAATAGCAGTGGTTTGTGCACATAGAAGAAGAGCGGAAGAGGAAGGGTAGAGGCATAAATAAGGAACTCTAAACGTAAGGAGATGGAACGGGAGGGGAGGAAGTTACTAGACGTAATAGGAGAAACAGGATGGTTTATACGTAATGGCAACATGAAAGGAGATGAGGAAGGGATGATCCCATTCATAGGAAAACGGACATCAGTAATATAGACTACATCTTGGCTGAAGAAAGAATGCGGTTTATGATAGGGTGTATGGAGGTGGGGAATGAGTTAGGGTCCGAGCTCTTTCCGGTCATAGCCACACTGAAAGGAGGCATCAATAGGCGCGGCAAAGAGAGAAAGGAAATAGGTGGAGAAAGGAACACAAAAATGGGAATTTTTAGGAATTTTTTTTGGGAAAAATGGGAAGGGAACACAAGGAATGGGAAACCAAAGAGAAAGAAATAAGGATAGTCCAAGGAGAAGTGGAGGAAGCAAGGCGAGAAAACAAGGCAACAGGAGAAGATGGGATGGAGCACGAAGCGATTAAGTATGGAGGAGAAGGAGTTAGGGATGAGATGTGAAAGATCTGCAACAAGGTCTGGAAAGGAGATAGGTGGCCGGAAGAGTGGATGACAGGACTGGTTGTGCCGCTTGTCAAGGAAGGGAAAGGAAACAATCTGGAGGAATATAGGGGGATCAGTCTCATGTCAGTCGGCTATAAAATGTATGCAGAAATCTTAAGTAAAAGATTGGAGAGTCAGGTATAACAAAAGGAAAGTATCCCACACAATCAGACGGGATTTAGAAAAGGGATGGGAACTGTAGACAACATTTACATATTTACCTACATAGTTAACAGAAATTTAGGGAAGACAAAGGGAATTTGTCGCTTTGTTCGTATATTCAAAAGCAGCGTTTAACTCAGTGAACAGAAAGTGTTATGGCACTCCAGTAGGTTCCCCGTTTCCAATTTCAAGGAATTTTCATATGATACCCTTAAACCATGTGTAAGCCACAAATGAGCTCTGGGGTTAGTTGATTGATTATTAGTTGTTAAGCCATTTTTCGAGCGGATCACTCGCATGTATGAACATCCGTGACGTTCGACCAGGTCATTTATTTGTTCCATTTTTCAAATATTAATCAGGAGGTTTCGGCAAAGTATTATTGTGTAAATTTCATGGTAAGAAACCTCAGGTATCTACCTTCGCACTTAACTGCCAGCAAACTGACTAAACTCGAGAGATTTGTTTCTAAATTTTTCCCTATCCCAACCCAACCCGCCGGCCTAATTCGGGAACTGCTGGTAAAGTTGGATCCTTGGTACTGCCGCAATGCTACAGGACTTGAATGAATTAGCATAAAATAATGTTCATTTACAAATAAGGGCCGTTCGGTAACCACGTTTTTCTAATTTCTCCGACCAAAAATATCTGGGTAACTGCAAATTTAACCCTTTAAAGCATACATTTTTCGATTAGTCAAACTTTAACGAAAGATAGAACCTAATTAAACTAATAATATTTAATTTGCAATAAAATTGATACTCGACGTTTTTTGTGGTCTTTGATTCAGAATCTGAAATCCAAATTTGACTCTTCAAAATTTAAAAGATTTTTCTTACTTTGGTTTTATTTTAGCAGGATCTTTATGTTATATAAATACTACCAGTACTTGCACCAATTGCGTAAAAATAATTAGGAACTTCGGTAGTGATTTTCCAGTTATTATTTAGGACTTGCATAATTTATACAAAAAAAAAATTATTGGGAATTTTCCATCCTGCTCAAGATAGACGTATTCTAAATTATGTTAGTATAGCTGGCGATAATTGGAAATGTACAGCTTATTGAACTCCAGAGTTTTGGTACAAAATTTCAAATAAAATTATGAATAATTACAAATAATTTAAAATATATGCTATTTGGTAATTCATTATTCTATTTTTAAAATCTATTGTTAAATATTAATTAGTTTACCAAATCATAAAATAATCGCAATTTGGCTATTGTTTTAATGGACGACCTCAATTTTTCTTTACAGTAATGAACTCGTCATGATGCTTTGCTCGTTGCTTTCGTTTTGTTAATTTTTTATTCGTTTTCTATTCGCATTTCAACCTATGATTTTTTTTCTGAATAATGCCTAAAAATTTTTTATGTAGCATCTATTTTGAAATAAATGTGATAAGCAATTGATTTCACTCACATTTTACAATAAAACATTAATTTTTAATAAGCCAAACATTGTCAGTCCAGAAAAACGACTATTATTCAATATTTTCTTCAGAATGTAGTAAAATTTTTACTATTTTACACTTGATGATACCAGAAACAAGCAAAATGCAAGTTTATACATAGTAGCTTTGATGTGCAAAAAGTCATAAAATGACGTTTAAAATTATTATATTTTATATTTTGCTACCTTTCAAAGATTGTTTTCTTCTAATTTAAAAATTATATTGTCGTTAATGAAACTGACTATGAAGAAATGTAAATATGTCAGAAGGACACGATTTACGTAAGTTGATGAGATTAAAACTATTTAATGTATATCTTATCAAATTAGATAAAGCACTAGAATATTTATCAGTGAACGCGGATCGCAATATTCTTTACCAAAAAGCTAATTAGTATTTTATTTAACTAGAAAAGATGAAGTTTGTACCTACTCTGTTTTTATGTGTGGCGGTTACCTTTAATTCTCTTGGTGAACATAAAAATATAATATATTTATAATTTTAAGTATGCTTTCTTAAGCCATAGGCGATTTAAGGTTTATGCCGAAAAAAGTCCGAAGAGATCCAGCCTTGTTTCATGCTATCTCTTCATTGTATCGGAAAATGAATATTAGATTACGATACATTTTAAATTAACTGTTTTATTAACGTCTATCAACGCTGAACATCATATACTTTTATCTTTAAATTATTGTCCATCCTTGTAAATTGACGAAGCAATTGCTAGATGGTGTTGAATGATAACATTTTGAAAAGAAGGTCCAAAATTTGCCTCAAAAATAAAAATTTATATTTTAATATATCCGGTCAAATCCCCGGACAAAGTAAAAACTCCTGTAAGACAACTTACACAATCTGTAAAATGAGGACATGTCGCCACCCTATTGAAATCCAATCCTAAAAGCGTATCGTGTTTGAACTGCAGATTCGAAAAAATATTTTTTGTGGTTTGTGAACCGAAACTTTAAATTCAAGTTTTTGGACTATGATTTCGAATCACTTTGCAAATCCTGTAGATTTAAAATTTCAAAAGATGTGATATTAAAGTTCATAAAAGCTTAAAGATTCCTTATCCCAAGAGTACATACTTTCATTTTTCCTCATCAATTTTCATTCGTCTTGCTGTTCTTGGATGATTATCAGCTTTCTTGTTTTTCCAAAAAACCAATATTAAAAAAATTATATATAATTTAGTTCTAGACAGTTGTCACTCGTACTGCGATAATCTTCTTTAATAAAGTCGAGACAAGAAAACGAGAATCATTCTCGTTCTTGTCCCTTTCTTTTGGAAATTTTTTTTCAATTTTGTTGACAATTTTAGTTTGGCGCTTGCCAATTAAATCTGCTAATTAAATCATGGTTTATGATTTTTCGTTCCATGGTATTTTCTAAAACATAAAAAACCGCAGAGAGTCGAAACTCAGTTTTCCAATTGTTACTCTTGTGATCTCATTACTAAACTGCAGGGGCTTAAGTAAAATCAAACCTGAAGAAATAAAAGATATCGTATAAAATCATAGTTTTGGGACAGCGCTGTAGATTAGTGACAAGAGCACCAAGTGTAAATAGGTAAAGTCAGCTCAGATTCCCGACAGCGGCTGAAGAAGTTCCTTTTTTCATTGATGTAAAATTAATGTTTTTTTCAATTTTGAGAAAGTACCAGATAACCGAAAATCAAGAACTTACTTTAACGACTAAGACTTTAGCTTAGTCTCTTTCTTGTTACAGGTTTAGGTTCACAATCCGATCTTTCGCCTCGTGGGGATACTGTTTCTAATGTTCCTACTCGTGGATCTCTTTCACCTTCTTCTTCTTTTGCCAGAGAACCTTCTCCTACCATCCCTCATTCTTCTGTAAGAACTCTTCTTGCTGCCGAACCTACTTTTCGTGCTAGGTCCAGGTCTCCTCCTTCAAGGGATTCGTCATCATTAATACTTGGATTTGAACTTATGCAACTTCAATTAGTACGTCTTGTTCCCAACGGGAATCCTGATCGGCAATTTAAAATTCACAAATTCACTTTTCCTGCTAATAAACAAATTCACCTGCAAGGAAGAGGAAGAAGTCAGCGGTGGCCCATGCCAACCGCAGAACAAAATGTTTTAACCACATCTACTGAAGACGTGGTCGCAATAATGGAAAAAAATAATACAGTTCTTCGTGGAATATATAATGAATATGGAAGACGGGCAAGCATAAACATGGAAAGCGGTGCGGTTGTCCGATTGACCCCAGAATTAGTCCGTGAAACTCCTTTAGGCTCCCGATACCCGATATCTAAGAATTTTAATGTGATTTATTTAAGCCACGTGTAAACTGCAATTTAACTTTTACATTATTTTTAATAACCAAAACTAAAAACACAAAACAAATTTTAACGAAAATCAAAGTGATTCAAACATTATTTTTTATAAGGCGGCATAGTATTATTAAAACTGGTATACATTTGTTGATCAAGCAAAGTGTAATCTCAAAAAGTCTTCAATTTCAAATTAAAGCACCGCTCCGTAACCACGTTTTTCTAGTTTTACAGATAAAGAATATTGCGCGAGCTTCATATTTAAAACTTCAAGGCACACATTTTTTTATCATACCAATATCAAGGAAACCTAATACTCAAGAGATATTTTCGAGGCATTGCCAAACTACACTTTATATGTTCTTCTTTTGGATATAAGGTCTTCACATTGTCCTATTTTTGAAATTTTAATCTAAAATCATTCTAGTTTCATAATTGTGCAAACTACATAACATTTTTTTAAGTTTTAGCGTTTCGAATTAGAAAATATACAATTCTATTCCTTTTTTAAATTAAATTAACCAAAATCGTTCGCAATTTTTTTCAAATTTCAGGCGTTTGCAATTTGAAATTATAAGTTATTAATTATTGTTAAAAAAATATTTAAAACCACATATATGAATTCAGAGAGAGGAAAGCACGGTCTCTGTATTTTCCTTTATTCGACACCACAATTTCATTATCCTTGTTATTACGCAAAAAGCGCAAAAATCAAGTTTATACGTAACAGCTTCGATGTAAAAAAAGCAAATAAATCACATTTATGATTATTGTTCTTGAAACTGAATCTGATGAAATGCAAATATCTCAGAAGTAGACGACTGACATAAGTTGATGAGATAAAGGCTATTAGATGTATATCTTATCAAATCTAATAGAGCACTAGAATATGCATCAGTTAACACTGGTCGAAACATTTGTTTTTAAAAGACTAGTCAGTTTTTCGTTTAATTGAAAGGATAAAGATTGTACATACTCTGCTTTTTTGCTTGGCAGTTACCCTTAATTCTTTTGGTAAATATGAAAATATAATATACTAGCTGTGCTTTGTGGCCTTTATATATGAGAATACTTAAATGAATTTAGCATTATATTTTAAGAGTTTATAGTAGCATAGAGGTTTGAAGAATGCGAATTTCATGGTAAAATTTGAACCAAATTTTGGAAAAACTCTGAGAATGTAAACGGCTTTTTCGAATTTTGATTATAAAAACTACATCTAAATGCGAAAAGAAATTATGCACTGAAAAACTTTTAATTAAACAGGCGTTTTTGAATTTTAAATCAGAAATATGACTTTCACTTTACTTCTTTATATAACTCAAAAAAATTCCCCCATCCTATTCCATCCCCCCCAATATTCTCACGATCTGTCCGAGAGGCCAGTCAATATGCGTAAAAAGATGGATGCTGATCGGTAAAAAATGGGGCTGTGCCCCCCGCCTATCTTTCGCCCCCAATGCTTTTACGACCTGTCTGAAAGCCCAAAAAATATTTGTGCAAAATTTGGTTCGAATTACGAAAAACTGGATTTTCATTAGCATTACACGTTTTAGGCCACATGATTTTATATATTTCAAACACCGCAGAGAGTCGAAACCGATTCTATCAATTGTTGGTTTGGTGCTCTTACCACTAAGCTACAGCGGTGTAAGTAAAATCAAACCTAAAGAAACTAATAGCATCTTATACAACAAAAGTTTTTGGACATCCCTGTAGCTTAGTAGTGAGAGCACCAAAGTGCAATTAGGTAAAGTCAGCCAAGATTCTAAGAATATTGAGTAAGTAAAAGATAACCGAAAATCCAGAACTTACTTTCAAGATTAAAAGTTTAGCCCAAACTGTTTCTTATTACAGGGTTAAGTTCACAATCCCATTCTTTGCATGAGGGCGACTCTGTCTCTAATGTTCCTGTTCGTAGATTTTTTTTATCTTCTAGGTCTCCTTCACCTGGGAATTCGCCTTCATTTATACTTGGATTTGCATTTAGAGAACTTGAATTAGTGCGTCTTGTTCCCAACAGGAATCCGGATCGGCGATTCGAAATTAGAAAATACACTTTTCCTCCTGATAAACCAATTCACCTGCAAGAAAAAGTAAGAAGTCAACGTAGGCCCATGCCAACCGAAGAACAAAATGTTTTAACAACATCTACTGGTGACGTTGTCGCAATAATGGAAAAAATAATAGAATTCTTCGTGGAATATACAATGTATATGGAAAGCGGGCAAGCATTAACATGGAAAGCGGCGCGGTTGTCCAATTGACTACTGAATTAGTCCGTGAAACTTTCTTAGGTTCCCGCTACCCAATATCTAAGAATTTTCATGTGATATATTTAAGCCTCGTGTAACCCAAGATTTAGCTTGTAGATAAGTTTCAATAACCGAAAATCAAGCGAGTTATTAAATCAAGTGCTCAAGTTCTATAATTTAATTTAGAACCACGTAACCCTAAAATTTAATACTTTTTGTGACTTGTGAATTAAGTCGGATCTAAAATTTAAAAGTAACAGGATATTAAAACATCAAAAGTGTCATGTTATTTCTGATCTTTAATCCTTTGTGTGTTACCAGGAGATATTTTGAGCCTTGTTGTTACTTCAGGTCCATTTGAGCAGAAAATTAAAATGGTTTCATATTAATATTATTATTTAATTAATTTAATCTAAAATCTACTATTATTTCTCACGTCAATCTGTGTTTAATTTAATAAAAAGGGGGCGAGAAACAAAATATATATGTCACTGAGTAACTGTGCGAATTCCTAAGCGAAAGGGTTAAATAGATCACTGTTATCGTCTAGAGAAACAGGTGCGGTTGAGTGCGTAACCACCTTTGAAATTAAAGATAGAAGATTCCTCGAGAACGGGACCACTATCAGCGCTAGAGAACGGACAATAGGAATTCGACGCCTATCACTTGAGAGAGTAACACGTTTGGCGTTCATCTAACAGGATATTTTCTAGGCGTCGAACTTCCAGGAATTTTGTTCGCCAAAGCTGACGGGAGCAGAGTCGAAATCTTTGCATGGTTATGCAAAAGGAAATGACTGCTTCAACAACCTTAAAATGATTTTACTTAATAGTAATTAATTACTTAACGTGAAATTAAATACTTTTCAAAATAAATAAAAGAAAAATACTTTTCGGTGCTCTCTAAAGTCAGAGACGCCTCATCATCGGGCAGTGTGGTCAGGGACCAGAGTGCTCCTCATGTCCACTTTTCTTTCACCCATTTTCATGGAAATTCAAAAGTTCTAGCCTGACCTGCCTATGCTGCAAATGGTGAAAGTGATGCGAATCTGACTTGTGGTCCTAAAATTTATCAACCGTCCGTATTAGTGACACTTTTTTAAAAGGATATTGATTAAATCTCTTACCCATTCTTAAGGGAATTCATATATTCGATATCTGAGTTATTGTACTTTTTACCCGCCATTTAAAAACTCGTCCAATAAGTGCAAATAAGAGGTTTGTTTGTCCTAAAGGATTGCGAAGGAAAGATCAATTAGTTCTCTTTTTTAAGTTGAATTTTGACACATCTTAGGAATTAATCTAATTCTCAAGATGAATTTGGATACCCCTTTTTAAGTAAGATGATTGAGTATTAAGAAATAAGATTTGTAAGAGAGTGAACAAATACTCTTGTTTATCACATTAAAGGTAATTCTCACGAATGCAGACCTGTAATCAATAGAAAAGCAGGACGGAATGCTGTTGGCAATTATAGTACACTAAATTTTACAGAATGGACGACTGTTTGTAAAGTCTAATTTGATCTAAAAGCAACGGTCATTCCCATGCAATATAATTTTCGTAATTCCTAATAGATATTGTATGCCAAACTTTCATTGATGAATACACTTTTTCCGTTTAAGATCTTTTCAATTTATAATTGCACAATGTTGTAGACTGCTATCTTAAATTTTTACAAGTTTTAACAATTCACTTGGATATAATGTGTAATTTTGCAGTCTTTGTAGCGGTTATATGCTGCAGGCGTGTTTTGACTTGCAGTCTTGGAATGTAACATTTTCGGCAAGAGGCCTTACTGGTATTGCAGCATTGTAGGAGTTCATCTCTCAGTCGATCTGCTCACTCAAAAGTATTGAGATTTTTCCTGTTCATCGTATTAAAACAGCCTTGCTTGGTTCGCCTAGCTCTAGAGCAGTCGGCATGTTATCATTGTTGTTCCACAAGCTTCTAGGGATAAAAGATCGTCTGATATATCAGCAAATAAATGCGAACTACTATCAAACAGAAAATTCGATTTAGAAGGCATTAAAGCTTAAGAACTTAGGAACCACAAAAAACACTAGCAGATTAAATAAGTACTCACTTGAAAGTCTAAGGTGTAAATAAGCTTGAAGCAGTCTCCTAGGGCCTTTTTGGATTCCTTCCGAAAAGGCGTTAATGTCTGGCCAAGTGTTCCTCAGCACGAGTAGAGAAAAATGCAAAAACGCTTTAAAAAAATATCGCGAGTTTTCGAGCAACAAAAAAATCACATCTTTCTTGGAAATTGGACCTACTTACAGAGGCTTTCGTTATATTAAATGATTTAAAACAGCTTAAAATCAAATCAGAACTGAAAACAGTATTTTCGTGCAGTTTTGAAATTTTAAGCAACAATGTGTATTACTTCACAAAATTTTTTAACTGTAACTTGATTTTAAATGTTTGGTTTACATTCATGGATTTTTTTGAACTTTTGCCATTGCCTTTTATACAAACAATAATTCTTTGATCTTGATCCTTTTTAAGCGTCCAAAAAATCCTTACCTTCCTTACATTTTTTAGTTTGTAAAGAACAACATTTCTCTTACATTATTGTCTTTAATTTGACTTACGTATATAATAATAGTAATAATAATAGTAGAACCTTTTTTTCCTTACACAAACGTTTCTTTGTCCGACTTTTATTTTCTCAAAGTTTCAGGTCAATATCTTACTCCTTCTGGAATAGATTTGGTTCAGAAGAATAACCGTATGGTAGGACTAAAATAAATATCAAATTCCCTAAAATGCTTGAATTTAAAGTAAGAAAAATAAAGTGATAGACATTAATTTAAACTATACACTATGATTTAGGAACATTGTGAAAGGCATCTAAAAACCTTTCGGTGTTCATTCAATACCATTTGAAGGCAATAAAAATAAAGTTTTCAATCAATTAAAACCAAAAAAGCCAATATGACCAAATTTTTTCTTCGAAATTCAGTATCTTTTGAACCAGGCATGATTATTAAGAATTTTCTGTTTTAATTTTACGCGTAAACGCATTGTGTCAATTCATTTGAGATAAAAATAGATTATGTACCGAGCCAGTAGACTTAAATTGCATCCAAATATAAAAAAAGAACTTTACTGTCGTGTTGTAACTTCTTAAGGCCAAAATCTAATTCAATTTAAAGTAAAACGTAGGTTAAAAATAAATTCTTTTCACTCTTTTATTTAACTTTTTCCACTTCTCACTCACTTCAACCTCCATGTTGTCACTTTACATGCAGCACGTCGCGGTAAATATAGTACACAATTATCCTACTGGAACATTCTAATTTAAAAGAGTTCACATATTTATTATTATTACACCATTAAGCCGTTTCCCTTTCGGGGTGGGCGTGACTCACTCGGTAGGGAGGGGAGTAGTGTGA
>JAAAKG020098363.1:0-36637 GCA_010014905.2 Druon quercuslanigerum | reverse complement strand
GTAAGTTGAATTTTTAATTCGAAAGTTTTTTCAGTCAAGAAATAAAAAAATTGTCATCAAACTGTGGAATTTTCTACCAAAAGGAGGAATTTTTTAAAAACAGATGATTTTGCAACTAATTGTTAAGAGATAAATTTTTAACAAAAATAGAATAGTTAAGTTTATTACTATTTATGTTTTTATTTAGTTAAAAATTTAATTTTCAAACCAAAAAGATAAATTTTAAATGGAATATTCAACTGGATTTTAAAAATTTTCATTTAAAAAAAGTAATTTTGAACCAAAAAATACGACTTTTCAAACAAATAGTTCAATTTGGAACTCGTATAGTTAAATTTGCAAACACAGATGAATTTAACTAAGAAATCCTAATTCACAATGTAAGTTGAATTTTTAATTCGAAAGTTTTTTCAGTCAAGAAATAAAAAAATTGTCATCAAACTGTGGAATTTTCTACGAAAAAGAAGGAATTTTTAAAAAACGTATGATTTTGCAACTGAATAGTTTAAATTGTAACTAAAAAAGATACATTTTTAACCAAAATAGAATAGTTCAATTTCCTGATAAGAAATTTAATTTTAAGCAAAAAAAAACACAAGAATTTCTAAAAAAAAAACGTTCAATCCAATATTACAAAGCTACTTTTACAAATGCAAAAAAGAGTCTCTCCAAACAATTCCCCGACTTAAAAAAAGATGCCCTGACAATTCCGGGTTTTCCAGGTGAGAAAACACCTTTGTTAAATTTTGAAATAGAGACTTAATCTTGAAAATAATATTGCAAATGGAAAACATTAATAGAAGTAGAGTTACAATTGCATAAACTTTTAACATTGAAACATAAAAATAGAACAAAATTTAGACAAAGTCCAGGATTTAAATGATGCCGGACGTACTAATGGGTTTGCTGTTTAGACCTTCAGACGCAGAATTATATAGGTTTTTTTTATCCCAAGTCACTTTGTGTGTCATAAGCCTCATATTAGCGAAAAGAAAAGTTAACTGCGATTATTTTCGTGAATCATTAAGATGACGTATTTGTAGAGTGCAATAAACATTTTAAGAAACCTTCATTCTGCAATAAAATTCTATCCTTGAATTAGAAGATAATTTGAATTATCTGAATAAGAACTTCCTGAAATACTATGATAAAATAAGAAAATTTGCACTATAAATTAGAATCATAGAGGAAGCAGATTACACTAACGGTATGATAAATCTCTCACCTGGGTAAAATATTTTATGGAAGAGAAACTTCAAATATTAAAAGAGAGAAGGGTTTTTCAAAGGAGTAATCCTGCGCTTTTTTATTACATTTTGAAGAAGAAAAGATTGCCGCAGAAGTAAGAACAATTATTATTAGGCATAAATAAAATGAGTAAAATGATGGATAACTCCATGCCTCGTAATTTCTGAAACCTGTACATTTTTTGTTGTGAAAAAGTGGGGGGAAAATTGACTTGTGGACGTTGAAGGTATGTTAAATGATAGTTTGCGATTATTAAACTCTTCCTGAATTCCACAACAACTCAAGCATGAATTCTAAAAATATTCTCAACGAATTTCAGGTTGGAAAGATTTATTATTTTGTACCGAAAGCTTTGCCAAATATTTTCATTTTCCGAGCTCGAGGGCTTTGGGAAAATAGCTATAGCAACAGGGTAAGTTGGAAATGAAAAAAATACTATTTTATTTCATTACATCTCTGGGACAATTGTTTCGAATGAAGTTATAACTAGTAAAAAACAATATCAAATTAATTCAAAAACTATTTGTGATTTATTGGATCATTGTAAAGGATAACAGAAGATTATAATCATAATTTCATTTTTAAAAATTTCTAAAAAAAATTATTGATATAAATTAACAAAAAAGGTGAGTTTACAATCCAAAAGGTCTTATTTTGAACAAAACAGCTGAATTTTTGACAAAAAATATTACTTTATCCAAATTAACCAATTTTCAACCTAAAAAAATTAATTTTTAACCAAATGGTCGAATTTTCAAACACAACAGATTCAAATTCAACCAAAAGCAATCGAAATTTTAACCAAATAATTGGATTCTCTAGGACGTAGATGAATTAAAAAACATCTGAATTTCCAATCTAATTAAAGGACGAATTTTCAACAAAACAATTGAATTTAGTTAATTAGTCCAATTTTCAAATAAAAAATATTCAAAATCAACCAACAATAGTTACATTTTAAACCAAAAAGTTAAATTTTTAACCACAAACTAGTCGAATTATTAATAAAAAAGATTAAACTTCAAAGAAAAAAAAAAACAAATAGTTAAATTAAATAAAGTATTAAAAAGAATGTAATAGTTGATATTTCAACCAGAAAAGATGATTCTTCTACCATGAGTGATGAATTTTCAAATAATAATATCAATTATCTACCAAAACAGACGATTTTTTAAAGAAATTGTTGAATTTCAAAGTAAAAAAGATAAATTTTGAACAAAAAATGGATTAATCTAATTTTTAGTAAAAAAAATCAATTTTCAACAAAAAAAAAAAAACAAATTTTCAACAAAATTGTCAAGTTTTCAACCGCAGTGATGAATTTTCAAACCAAAAAGATAAATATTCAAGAAATAAAAATTTTTTAATCAAAAAAGAAACAAAAATCGATTGAAGTTCTTGAACTTTTAAGCTAAAATACGAGTCTTCTGTAAAACAGTATTTTCAACCAAAAAGTTGCATTTTTAACTTAAAAAGAGGAATTTTCAAACTAAAAAAGATGAATTTTTAACTAAAAAAACAACTTTCAACCAAAAATGAAAAAGCTACATTTTTACCTCAAAGAATTAATTTAAAAAAACGAATTTTTAATGAAATACTTCAAATTGCAAGCGAAAAGATGAATCTTCAAAAAAAAAAAATTTAACAAGGCAGTTCAATTTTCACCAAAAAATATATGTCCAACAAAAAAACGTAGTCAAATTCTCAACAGAAAAGGGTGAATGTTCAACGAATAATATAACACTTTAACCAAAAAATATTTTAATTTGCAATCTCAAACAGTTGGATTCAATCAAAAAATACAAATTTTCGACCAAAGAAGATTAACATAATATAATCAATATTCAAAAAGATGAAGTTTTAAACCAAGCAGATTATTTTTTTTTACCAAACAAGATGAATTTTGAACCAAAGAAGAATAGTTTTTAAAGAAAAACGAAAAAGTTACATTTCAATTGAAAAAAATAAATTTTGAATAAGAAAAAAAAAATCAATTTCAAAACAAAGAGGAATCTTCAACAACAAAAAAAAGTTAACAAACCAGTTCAACTTCCAGCAAAATAAATTAATTTTTGTTTAATTTCAACCCAAGATGAATTAAAAAAAAAATTATGAATCTTCGACAAACAATATTTTTTAATAAAGTAATTTAACTTTCGACAAAGAGTAAAACAGATAAAATTTTTAAAACAAAAAAATTCATTAAAAACAAACAAAAAATAGTTTGACTTTCAACATTAAAATATGAACTTTCAACCAAAAATTAATTTTTTACCAAAATATATGAATTTTGGGCCAAATAATACAAAATTCTCACTAATAATATAATCAGAGCGGCCGCAAAAATTTATTTTTAAAATTCCCTCATTTTCCCCTGACTATTATTCAAAAATTAGAATCTTAATCTTATAATATATTTTTAACAACGAATATTTTATGAATTGAAAAGTAAAATATGATGTAAAACTTATCATCCTTGACAGTTATTTAAACTTTAAAGTGCCTCTTATAGAAATTCCCTTACATTCGCAAGATTTTTTTCAAAATATATAACTTTTCTCTGATTTCCAGGTTTTCATTGATATGCGGCCACCCGGCTAATCCAAATCAGAATTATAATATTTTTCGTAAATTCCCCTCACAAAAGAAAATCGTAATTTTTTTGGAAAATTCATTGTATCACATCAAGATTAGATTTTTTTCGAAAATTTCCCATTCCAACAAAAAAATATGACCATTTTCAAAAATTGACTGTTCCAAATCAGAATTTATAACTACATTCTACTTCATTTTTAAATCCAAGTATAACTAACAGTTATCATTCTTTTGGAAAACTATTTAAAAACATAAATCTTACTCTGTTCGATTAACAAATATCGAAACAGTTTTAATGTTAATTTTAGTACACATAATCGAATAAAAAAATCCTTGTCACTGAATCAAATTCCCGGCAATTTCCCAATATTTTTCTGGTGAACAAATTCCCGGTTTCTCGACCAGGTAAATAATTTTTAGATGATTGATGCTTTGTTAGAAAAGTAGACCTCATGAAAAGAAAGGTTGAGGAGTGTCTTGTAAATCTTTTGCTCTGGATCTATTGAATACAAGCAGCAGCTGTGCCCTTGAAAAGTGAAATAGGAGAGCCTAGTTTAGTTCATTTATATTTCATAAGTTTCCTTTGCAAAGTAAATTTCCAAAAGCTCAGGCTTCCAACTTATTTGAATCCAGTTTTCTAAATAATAGTTTTACAGAATAAAAAATGAGCTTCAATGTTAATTTTAAATTAATTCTCTATTCTATGCGTATAAGTTATCAAAATTCCTATTTATTTATTGCAGGCTTCACAGTCTTTTCCCTATATTCCCCTCCTGAATTAAAAAACCCAATGATAAAATCTTACTATTTTTGGTTAAAACTTCATTCTTTTCTCTTCAAATTGTACTACTAAATGTTTGGTGAAGGATTTTATATGGTTTTGTTAAGAATTATACTAATTCGACTTTTTCGCTTGAAAATTGAACAACTTAATTGAATTTTTTTTTCTTTTTTGGCTATTTTTTTATTTCAAAATTAAACTGTTTTATAGAAATTGAGTTCATTTATTAATAATTTATCTATTTTGAAATATCAACTATTACATTTTTTTGGAAATACATCTTTTTATGTAGAGAATTCCACTTCTACGTTGAACGTCGAAATCTCATAACTTTCGATAGAAATGTTGTTTTTCAACAGAAATTAAACTCATGTTTTTTCGCTGTTTAGTAGAAGAAGTATAAACCTGTTTTGCAGAAAATTCGGGTTTTAATTCAAATTGAATTTGTTATCAAAAATTTATATTTTTAGTTTAAAAATTCTACTATTAAGTTTAAAAACTTAAAAAATAAAAAATATATAAACAAAACATTAATAAAATAAATTTGTTGAAAATTTGTCTTCTTTGATACAAAATTAATCTTCTTAGTTGAAAATTTAACAACTTGGCTAAAAATTCGTTTTTTTTCTGATAGAAAATTAATTTTCTTGGTTGAAAAAAAAGATTTGTCTCAAATAGTATATTCTTTTTTGATAATTCATTTTTTTCCTAGTTTCAAATTAATCTTCTAGGTTGCAAATTGAATTCAGTTTTGGTTGAGGATTCAAATATTTTGTTGTAAAATAATGTTTTATTCAATTAAACCCTTTTTGATTCAAAATAAAAATATTTACTTGGTTAACATGTCAACTATTAAATTTTCTATTGATAATTCATATTTTCTCGTTAAAAATTCAACTACTTGGTAGAAAGTTGACCTACTTTAGTGAATCGTAAGAAACAGTAAGATTTTCCTAAAAGTTACCAAGATTAGGTGTTTCAAAATTTTAGAAAGAAATTTTACGTAATTTTTGCACTGTCCTGATCAGCCATTAGGTATTTTCACTTCAACCATCAGGACCAAATTTAGAGAACAAATTTTATTTCTGTAATATATTCCTAATGAATAATAATTAATATCATGTTATTATGCCATTAAATAGTTCTTAACAAATAAAAACTATTTTTCACATACACAAAAATGTACCGAATCCCACACCGACAAAAAAGTTCTTTTTAAATTAAAAAAAAAAAAACTTTTTTTGATTAGGTTCTTTTGATTCAACATACAAATATTTTTAAATTAAAAGAAAATTTATTTGATTTTAATAAATGACGTCACGTACTTTCTTCCATTTAAACAAATTATTTGTTTAAATGATTTTGTTGTTTCAAAACAAAATTATTTTGATTCAAAACAGTTACTAGGAACAATCAAAGAAATAATTCAGGGTGTCTACTAAAATCCTGAAAAAAAATTCCCTGACAATTTCAGATTTTGTCCAGGTATTTAAAGCTTTTTCCAGTTATGATTTTTCGCGAGTTTATTACAAATAATGTCCCTCTTTATTTTGTAAGAATTTCACTAATATTGCAAGATATTCTTAAATATTTTAGCACGATAGATTAAATAAATAATTAAATAATGCTCAAAACATAATTAATCATTTCTCCAATTTATTTCTAAAATACATTAATTTGAATAAAAATTCAAACACATTTTTATTTTATCTACTTGCACCTTAATTTTAGTGCTCATTTAGGTAAAATAATGTGAGTATCATATTAAAAATAAACTCGAACCGTTTCAAATTCCTAACTTTTCACGTAGAAATTTGGACTTTCAAAAAGATACATGAATTTTTAAACAAATAGTTGAATTTTCAACCAAAAAGACGATTTTTAAAAAAATACATTAATTCTTAATAAACGAGTTGAATTTTCAACTGAAAAAGGTCAATTTTGAAACAAATAGTTGAATTTTGAACTAAAAAATATCACTTTTCAACCAAAAATGGAATAGTTAAATATTCAGTTAAAAAAAATTTCTTACACAAAAAAAAACAGATTTATTTTTTAAACAAATTTGATTTAACCTTGAACCAAATAGTTTTATTTTTAACCAAAAAGATTAATTAATTACTAAAATGATCAATAGTTTATTGCAATACTCGCATTTTTAGGCAAAAAAAAATGGATTTTTAAACAAGACGATTAATTTTCAAACAGGAAAATTCATTTTCTAGCAAGAAAGACGTAATTTAAATTAAATATATATGAATTTCAAAAAAAGTTGAATTTTCAATCAAAGAATATCCACTTTTAACTAAACACTTAAATTTTCACCCAAACTAATAAATATTTAACTAAAATGATCAATCTTTATCTCGAATAAATGAATGTTAAACAAAAATATGCATTTTTGAGAAAAGATTTCAAATTTGAACAAAGTAGTTTTTTTTTAACCAAAGCGATAAATTTTCTACCATTTTAGACCATGCAGACAAAAAAATTAAAGTCAAAATTATAAATACATGAATGTTCAATAAAATATTTGCATTATGAAATACAAATAAAAACAAATTTTCAACCAAATAGTTCAATGTCAAACCAAAAAAAGATCTACTTTCAAACAAAACCGGAATAGAAGAATCGTTTTTATCAAGGAAGACGAATTTTATTGAAAATACACGAATTTTAAATTAAAAAGACCAATTTTGAACTAAACTAATGATTCATCAACTTAAGTAGTTGAATTTGCGACCAAAAACATGAATTTTGAAATAAGTTGATAAGTCTTTAACTAGAATCATTAAATTTACCATAAAAAGAATTATTTGTAGCCCAGAAGAATGATTAATACCAAGTGGTCAACATTTTTAAACAAAAATAATTTTTCAACCAAATATTAAATAGTTATATTTTAAGCAGGAAAGTTAATTTTCAATGACAAAAAAAACAAGAAACAAATTTTCAACAAAATAGTTCAAGTTGCACTTGGAAGAAACTTTCAGTCGAAAAATTGATTTCAAACAAAAGTGAGTGTTATTCCATATAATATTTCAATTAAAAATAAAAATTAACTAAGCTCTTGAAAAAATTCCCAGAACAAAAAAAAAATCCCTGATATTTCCAGGTTTTTCCAGGTACATACAAATTCCCTGACAATTCCCAGTTTTCCAGGTAGAATAGACAGCCTGTAATTTCTTTAGAGTGAGTAATTTGAAATGAGCAAATTATTTCTTTGAATCAAAGAAAGATTTTTTTAATCCACATTACTAAAATGTGACGAGATTGCGCAAAACAAATCAGTTTGATTCTTTTACGTTACCGCATCTTTCGGAACACGTGTTGTCAAATTTTTGTAAAGACGGACGACTCTTGGTAATAATTTAAATACTGACCTCATGTGCACAATTTCGACCAAATTAATTTTTTTATCTTAATTTTTCGTAAAAATTTGCAAATTAGGAAAGAATAAAATTCATTTACAAACAAAAAATATTAAAATAAACTTTTTTTCTCAGGTGAACAGATAGACAATGCAAGTTTCTTGAAACTCGACTTTTCGAATCCGATTATTTAAAAATATGCCCATGCGAAGCAAAACGAAATTTGTTTGCTTTTTGCTTGTATTTAATTAGAGTTATTATCGTTTTAAATTAAATTATTTTATTCATGAGGAAGCCAATTTATTTATAATTCATTATTATATTCAAAGAAAATGTTTATTTATTTTAAACTAACCTTTTTTTTCAACCAAAACGTTTATTTCATTTAAAGAAATCTACAGGTCAAATAAAAAATTATATTTCTTTAATTTAAAGAAATTTTCTTTGATTCAATAAAACTTTTTTCTGCGCATGCATTTGGTCCATTGTTTTCCCCTCAGCAATCAACAAAAGTGAATTTAGCTGGTGATTAAAGTGAAAATACCTAATTGAGACAATTTTCCGGTTTACAATTTGTTGAGATTGTGGACATTATTTAAGCCAATTACAGAAGAAACTCAAGAATGCTTTGCAAGGAAAAGCAAAGCAATAGTGGCATTAACGGCAATTTGTGAGAAAATAGTGTCTTTAGTGTCATTTTTTTCGAAATAGCAGCAAAATAGTATCATCGCTCAAAAAAAGTTAAAAATATTGTGGTGAGTCTCAAGACATGCTAACAGTATTTTCATTTGCAGATCACTTGAGAAGGATCCACCGTGTAATTTGTGCCAAAAAAAAAAAAAAAAAAAAACGTGATCGGCTGAAGTCTAGGCTAGATTTTGCGGATGAGGGAAAAGAGCCTCTATAAAGTGAACGGAACATAGAAAACACTGCCCACAGACTGACTACCTACGACACACTCTGAGCTAAAATAAAAGTTATGTTTGAGATAGTCGGACACGGATTTAGATCTTGTGATTGCAACGTGTCATTGTATCTCCTAGATTTCGATTTGCATAATTAAGAAAGGTTTCAACTTTTCCAGGGTGGGAGGAATGATATTGCATTTGAAATATTTAAATTTAAACCAAACGTCTTGTAAAACTCGTGCACCTATTCCTTTGTCTTTCTTATAAATACCTCCTTTATGAATCGCACTTTATGATTGGCTTGTAATAGACAGGAATTGCTATATGCTAACAATTATAGTCAACCTCGAACGTCAATTCAATTTAAGTGGATGATCTAGCTTCTAAACTTGTCGATTTAACTTATTGGATCTACTACCGTTTCCAATTTACCAGATTAATTCAATTCACTGATTCAAAATCTGCATTTGGCTCAGAATAATGGATCTTTATACGATAATCTCATTTCCTATCAAATGTAAAGCTTTGTCTCAGAACGATAACTACACGGAACAATAATTATTATTGAATCAAGATAATATCCTTACAAATATGGAACTAAAAAACCGAAACTTTTCCGAAAATGGGTTTATTGCTTAAAAGTACAATAAACGTGTATTATTAAAAGGATTTGTTCAAATTTGTTAATATAGCTTAAGAATGTCTCAGTAGACAATCTGAAAGTGACACTGCCTACAAATTGGAACAACATCAGCTGCGGATTGCGATAAAAATGTAAATGTTTAGTCATAAAAAGAAAATTAATTTATATTTCAATTGAAATTTTATCTGAGGATTTAGGAGAAATAATATTTTTGTTCTTCCCATCAGCATCGACATTCTTGAAATTATTATAGTTTATTGAAAAAAATTATCTTTTTTAGGCCTTTCAGTGAAAAATCGTGTGCCATAGTGCGATACTGTCACACTAAAATTTAATTTTCTAGAAACAGAACAATTTTTTTCTATCAAACATTTTTTATTCTTATTCAGCATTCCCATATCTCGAGAGGAAGTTTTTGCTCTTGTAGAAGAATAAATATTTTATTTGTAATTTCTACCGATAACAAATTATTAAAACCTGTAAAATTGTAAACTCAAAATTAATAGACAATTTCTACTGAATTAGATAACTTTGTGAGATAAAATCTCTTTTTTTTTTTTTAAATTCGTTGTTTTTGTTCATGAACATTTATTTTGATAACTGAACATTTAACTATTCTAATCTTGACAGAAAGCTATTTTTTTAGTTGAAAATCCATGTATTTATTTTTATTATTTTTAAATTATTTCGAATAATATATAAAAGAGATTGCATCTCTTTTGTTAAAATTCGAACTATTTTTTTGAAAATTAATTTTTTGTTTAATAACTGAAAATTTAAATGTTCTATTTTTGGTAGAACATTGGTAGAATTAAATTCAATTCAATTACATTAAACAGTTACCTTTTTAAGTAAAATGATAAAACTGCATCTGCTTCACCTCAAAAACTTAATTTAAATACGATAAAGGACAAAAAATGTACTAAAGAGAAGAATTTTTAACCAAACCGTTCAATTTTCATCAACAGCAAAAAATTGAAATTTCTACTAAAACAGATACATTTTCAAATTATTACCAAGAAAGATTTCATTTAAGTTCTTTTTTAAATTTAAAATATAAATTTGTAAACAATAACTTAATTTTCTACCAAACTATGTGAATTTTCAACCAAATAATAAAATTTTTAAATGAAAACATAATCTTCAGGAGCGAGCAACTGCAAAAAAAAAGAATAATTCATTTTTAATAGAGAATATTTTATACACGGAATCAAATAATTTCAAATCCAAATGAAAAAATTGCAAACTAATGACTTTTGCAAGATTTCTTCAAAATCCCTGACTTTCGGGGTTATTATCTGAAGATTAATAACTATTTTGTTGGAAATTCATCTTTTCGATTGGAAAATGTATTATTTCAGATAAAATTCACCTCTTTGGTTGACAATTTGACTATTTTGATGAAATATCGTTCTTTTATTAAAAAATTTAACTATTTGTTAAATAGTTAACATTTGTTGAATAGAAACTAATCAATTTTATATATAACTATACATAAATTTCTTATATGCATTTTAATATTTGAATATAAGTCTTTTATTTTTAACAATTAAAATTATGATATACTTATTTCAAAAAGTTTACTTCGAGTTCTTTTCCAAAACTTATTTAGTTCATATATGTTCAATTTAAAAATAAGTACAATGAAAATTCCCTTTTCGTGTTAAGTCTTATGTTAAATTTCATGAAAATGGTTTTGTCGAAAAGTAAATTTTTTAATGAATTCATTAAAATTATTTAAATTGGTTTGATATTCAATTTTAGCTCATTTTTTAAACTTTAAAATTGAAAATATAATAAGATATCATTTTTTTATAATAAAATATAAAATTCGCTGCTTTAGATTATATTAAATAATACCCATTATTCACGGTTAATATTAACAATCACTTTGTTGCCACAACACTTTCATCAGGTCGCCTAAAAACCTTTTCTCGGATGATATTTTCGGGGATGGAGTGCAAACAACAAACTGCATCACCAGGTTTCAGTTTGATATCATACCTTAAAATAGCTATTTGCCATTCCTTAAGAATCTTTCCATCATTCGGCACTTGGAAAATTGAATTCTTTTAGCTTTATCCTGCACCTGATTGCTTTTATATCCCAATTTACAATTAAAATAAGCGCAATTCATCATTTTAACGCACCTGTCAAAGATTTTAGAGCATCTGTAAATAGATGCCAATTTTTATAATTGAAAGCACTTCTTTTTAGTTTTCTTTCTCTAAGATGTTAAAAAATGTCGCAAAGATCACTTAAAATACGTAAAGATTGTTGAACACTGTCATTAAATTAATTTTTACAGTGTTTTTAAGCTCAAAATTCGTATTTTGCCATACATTCGTTGCGAGCATAGGCCAACTGCATAGGTGGCGCCGCCAAACGGTTGTCAAGGATGCTCATATGCGCTCCTATTCGTGGAATGAAGAGCCCACTGAATCCGAAAGCGAGCGAGCTGAGCCGAGTCTATTCCCACATAAGTTCTGACCGCGAGGCGCGAGCAGCGTTTGAAACCTCGGTACTCCCGGCAATCTCAACGAAATCTTGGAAATCTCTATACGAATTTAATACAGATTGCCGCATTCACAGTTTTAAGATTTCCAGATTTCCTAGTAAATAGCCCGTCGTGTAAATTATAATCTGAAATTGTTTTATTCGTTTTATAAAAGATTCTATTTTAAAAACGCTACAAGATAAAAATCCTGGCCTTTAAGTATCAACGGTCAGGGAAAAGTCAGAAAAATTAAAAAAATCTAACATCCTGAACGGTATATAACCCATTTTCCTCACTGCGCATTGATTGGCCAAATTGTTTTTGAGGTTCTTTAATCCATCCAGCTGTGTTCGACTAAAAAATAAATCGCTTACATTCGGATCTCCTTTGTGAGGACCATGTGAGGACATTCAGCTGTCCATCAAACTGAAACGAAGTAAATGCAGAGTTGCGAGGCGAGAGCTAATCGTGTTTGAAAGAACATAATGTACTTGCACTAGAGACTCTCAGAGAGAGAAATACAGAGAAAGAGAGGGCAAGCATCAGTACATACAAAGAGGGCATTTGATGTCAGCAAGTCTCAAGCAAAAGTGATTCATCGATCCGAGAGTTGCTAGACCGGAAGTTGAAATTCGCGGCTGAATAATATCGTATCATACCGGTTCAATTAAAACTGCCAATTTTGGTGCTGTGGGTGATTTACAGTAGGCGTACGTAGTCCAAGAGTTGATATCTAGTCGAGCAGGATCGACTCGATTGGTGAATCATCGATCCCTCTTCATACCTTGATCCAAACTTGAATTACCACCTGATCTTCGTCGATTCAGTAAAATTACCCTTAAGAATTTTGTTTTCGCATCAAGGCAAAAAACGAATTCAAGAACTGCTTAAGTAAATCCGTTTCTATTAGGAAAGCGGATTGGACGATCTTCCAAATTGAAATGACACGCTAGACTCGGACCTCAACATTTAAATGATTTAAAATTTGTATTCAATTTATCAAAATTTTTGACGATATGGTCTCATATTTCACGAAAAATTAAAAAATTTTACGGTTTCATTTAAAATCATAGTGAAAAGGCCACCATCGGAAATAGGCAAGATTACGTATTCATAAAGGCTTCAGACCGATTAAAATTTTCCAATCGATTCTTTGTTTCTGGAAGATACTATATCGAATTTAATACGAAACGTTTAAGACTTCAAGTCGAAATATATTGCACCTTCAACAAGATATTTGAATTATCAACAAAAAACAAAGGTTAATTTTATGCCAAAATATACGAATTTTCAACGAAAGACTTGAATTTTCAAGATAAAGAGTAAAATGCTTTAGAAACAAGTTGACTTTTAAATCTAAAAACATCCATTTTTAACCCAGGAAGATGATTTTATATTCAAATAGTTGCACTATAAGCAACAATAATTAATTCTTAACCAAAAAGTTTCATTTACAACCAACTAGTTGAAATTGCAAGCAAGAAACTAATTTTCAATAAAACAGATGGATGCATTTTTAACCTAATAGCTAAATTTTCAATCTGCCAAGATGAATTTTTAACCAAATCATCGAATTTTTAAACAAAACAGAATAAAATTCAACCAAAAACATTTTCATATTTCACAAAATAGTTGAATCTTTAAACAAACAAAAAAAAAACAAAAATGAATTTTCAGAAGCCCATTTAATTTTTAATCCAAAAGAACAAATTCTTTATGAATAAAGAAAAACGTTCGAAAAAATAGATAAATTTTTGATACAAAATAGATGAATTTTCAAGAAAATCCTTCTATCTTCAATAATTTCAAATTCAAAAGCAGTTGAATTGAAATAAACATTTTAATTTTTAATTAAATTGTCGAAATTGCAAGCCAAAAAGGCGAATTTTCTACAAAACAGTTACATTTTTTAGCAAAAAATTTGAAATTTCAACAAGTTTTTTGTTCAACCAAATAGTTTAAGTTTAAACTAAAAATCGAATTTAAAAAAAATGGTTAAAATTGCAACCAAAGAGATGAATTTTCAACAAAGAAAACTAATTTGTCACAAAGCAGATAAACTTTCAACCATATAGTTCAATTTTAACTGGAAATATTCATTTTTTACTAAAAAAGAAGAATTTTTAACAAAATAAGCAACTTTAAAAATAAAAGCGATCAGTTTTTAAACAAAAACGGAACAGTTAAATTTTCAGTTAAAATATTAATTTTTAAAAAGAAGAAAATTAACAAAAAAAGTTGAATCTTGTTGTATACAATGAATTTGTAAAAAAAAATAGTTCAACTTTTAACGAAGTAGTCGAATTTTCAACTGAAAATGATCAATTATTAACAAAGCAGTTCAATCTTTAACCAATAAAGTAAATTTTTAACAAAGTAGTTGGAATAATTCATTAATTCTGTTTTCATTTTAACAAAAAAATTTAAAAAAACGAACAAAAACTATAATACTTAATATTTTTACAAAAAGATTTTTACTTAAAATCAAAAGCTATTGAATTCGACACAAAAAGCACGAACTTTCATCAAAATTATGAACCACCAGCAAAAGAGATTAATTTTCAACAAAATAATTGAATTTTCAACTCGAAAATAGTTCAAATTTCTATCAAATAATTAAATGTTCAATAAAAAAATCTACAAAACAATTGAATTTGCAACAAAAGTATAATTTTCATCTGAGTAATTTAAATTTCTAACCAATTTTTAAAAAATTCAAACCAAAAAGACGAATTTCTACAATAAAGTTGAGTTTTCAACCAAAAAATATGAATTTTTCACAAAAAGTTCTATTTCAAGCTACAAAGATGAATTATTAACCAAAATCGAATTTTCAAATTAATAAGATAATATTTCTAAAAAGAGAGATACGAATTTTACACAAAACCGCTGTTTTCTTAACAAAATAGTTGAATTTTCCACAAAATAATTAAAGTTTTTAAAATATAGTAGAATTTTTAACTAAAATAGATGATTTATGAACCCAAAACACAATATTTCACTTTTCAAATAAAAATAATTAACTTTCAACGAAAAATAGTCAGAAGAATGAATTGAGTTCGAATTTAAACGTTTCAAAGTTTCAATAATTAAGACGAGTAGTACATACCTTTTAAACTATTTTATTTTCAACATTCAATAAATCAAATTCATTTCTTTATCGGAAATTATTGTTTCCTTCACTGTTTTGTGTCAGTGGACCGAAATGAGTTTCTAAAAACAACGAACCTTTTGAAACATTTCCAATGTGGAATAATTGACTACAAACTTAGCCAATAAAATTTGTTCTTTTCCCCTAAAACGCTTTCATTTTGATAACAACAACAACAAATGTAAAAATATAATCGATTTTTACTATTTGTTAAGTCGACAACCGATAAATCGCAAATGAACTCAGCAGAGTTGAGTAAACAGCCGTGCTCAGAAGCAAAGGTCAACACGTGTCTTTGAGTAAGCGGATTCTTTGGTTTCAGATTTTGCAGTAAAGTAGAAAATTGTTGTCAGTGGCGCGTAAAGTTGCCAATTCACATTAGTCATATCGCGGTTCTAATCTATGACGTGCCAACGTCGACTGAACGCAATTCCAAGTGAACCGCGTTTCTCGACAGGTTTCCCGGTGAATTCCATTCACCATAGAAGGACGAGAAAGGCGCTTCGAGATCTTTAAAGACCACCATAGGCTCCATTCCACTGCCTGCAATAATATCAACCTTAAACTTTAATTTTCATTTCAACTTTAACTTCAACAGTTGGCCAATATGACTTGTGGCCGAAAGAGCACATCAGTTCCAGGGTTTCAAAGTGAATTATTTCGTAGATTATAGTTAGATCACAAGAGATGGTGTTGTAACTGCCGAGTTCCACGATTTTACGTAAGAATTAATCTAATAAAGTCCTCCTTTGTATGCAGCAGAAGCTTCGATTTCCTTTGATACATCAATAATTTAAAACTTACCTAATCAAAGCTTCCTCTAGGAGAAAGAAAACAATAGAACGATGTTAATTGTAAGATTGTGACTAGTCTAAGGGAGTTGGAAAAGGGGATGGTCTAAATGTGGTCCCGAAAATTCGGGACGTCTAGCCAAGCTTATGAAAAATATTTTAAACTTGGAAGCAATAAAAGGGTTGGGTAGAAAAATTCGAATTTCGAAATTCCCGAGGAAATTCCCTCACATTCCCCTAACTAATTTTTTATTTTTCCTGTCCATGCTAAACTTTTATTTTAGATCTAAAAACAATCTTACACCTACATACCTAAAATACTTAACTTAAACCAAATATTTGAGTTTAACAACTGAAAAAGAACAATTTTTAACCAAAATTTCAATAAAGAAAAAAAATCATCCTAAAATGTTGATTTTTCAAAAGATGAATTCTCAACGAAATATGCAATATTCGATATTTCATTAACAACAAAATACTTTAACTTTAATCTAAAAGTAGGTGAATTCTATCAAAAGAGATTAATTTTTAAACAAATAGTCATAATTTTTAATAAAAATGATGCAATTTCTACCAAGAAAGTGAATTTCAAATAAAAACAAAAAACAATCATTGAAAAAATGCACCTAAACTAAATGTTGAAGAATTCAACAAAATAATAAAATAAACTTAATGTTTCCCAGTCAATTTAAAAACGTTCAAAAGATTTGAATGCTTTCAAATTATTTTTAGAGATTTCAACATCAAATTGTCTAAACAAAATTGTTAGTTCTGAAAAGCAAATAAAATAATTCAAATTTTGTACAGAATGTACTTCATTATTTAAATAAAAATCTTGACCTTGAAAAATATTTTTGTATAATTTATAAAAGTAAGAAATATATATACAATGTTTTTAAAATTCAAAACTCAGAATTCTCCCGGGTAGGTAAATACCCTGGCAACTATTGTAAAGGTTTTTATTCAAAATGTACCCTGTCTTTTAAAAATGCTGTTTAGTTAATCCATATTTTGGTATTGTTTAACCATACATATTTTGAAGTCAAGGATATCTTCTTAAACAGGTTACAACTTCTTAATCAGGAAGAGAGAATTTTTTTAAATCGTTCAAAATCTTATTTATATTCATACTCAATTGTCATTTGAGATTTCTCTTATGCTTTAAAATGGAAGACTGCGCCAGATTCGAATAGTTTTTATACATCCGTCGTTCCAATTCCATTTCGCTGCATTTTCCCTTAAAAAAGTGTTATTCACGAGACTTCTCTGTCCTCGATAATGACTTATCCAAAGATGTGAAACATGTGTTTAACTATCACGTGTTTACTTTTGAATGACATTCTTTAGAAAATAATAAAATATTCTAAAAATACCTCTTTCCTCAAATTGTATAACAGCGTTCCAAACATTACGATTAGTCACCAGAAGGGTGTACACCCTACACTCCTACAGGGTGTGTACTCAAATCCTGGGGGAAAAATCGCTGAAAATGCCGGCTATAATTTTTTATAGTGCTGTGCCATTAAAATATTTTTCATTTTTTTTAAATAATCGAAACGGAAAATGTATAGTTTCTTAACTATTCATTTTAAAAATTTTTCCCTAAATTTGTCCCTCAGTTTTAGACGAAAAGATGACCTTTCAACTGAAAAGATAAGTTTCCTGCCAAATACGCAATAGGTAAATTTTCAGTTAAAAAAAAATTTGCACACCAAAAAGACAATTTCAACCAGTGACGAATTTTCAACGAAAAAGATTAATTTTCTACTAAAAGAGATAAAGTTTGAACTAAAAAGATGAATTTCCAAACAAGAAGATTAATTTTCTACAGAAAATGACCATTTTTCAATAAAATACATCAATTTCCAACTAAAAAAGAACCATTTTTAACCATTTTTACCCTGAAATTGAAGAGTTAAATTTCCAATAAAGAAATTAATGTTCATCTAAACTGATGAATTTTGAACTACAACAATGAATATTCTACTTAAATAGTTTAATTTTAAACAAAAAAGATTAATTTTCAACTAAAAACGGCAAATCTTTAAAGAAATAGTTGGATTTTGAACTAAAAAAGAATGATTTTTGACTAGAAACGGAATAGTTGAATTTTTAGTAAAAAAGCTACATGTTTAATCTACCAAAAAACACGAATTTTCAGCAGAAAAAGATAATTCTGCGACAAAAACTTAAATAGTTAAATTTTTAGTGAAGAAATTAATTTGCAACCAAAGAGGTTAATTTTAATCTAAAATGATGAAATATTTAATTGGCATATTTACATTCTCAGTTAAAAATAATAACTTTCAACAACAAAAAAACTAATTTCTAAAAAATAGTTACAATTTCAAATAAAGTGATTAATGTTTAACAAAAGAGTTTAACATTCAACCAACTAATTAAAATTTCATACCAAAAATGACTAATTCTGATTGAAAAATGTACTAGTTCATATTTCGAGCAAAAAAGATTGTAATCTTCAATAAAAACCAGTTATATTGTAATTGAAAAAATTAAGGATAATCTCTAAAATTCCCTAAAATTTTCAGGTATATGAAAATCCCCTGACAATTCCAGGTTTTCCAGTAAAAAGATTTTAGACGCTGGTCTAGGATCAGAAAATGTGAAAAGGTCATTTTTAACCTAAATTAGAACCAAAAAAAAGCTGCAGAGCAGTTTTTAAACTTGAAACGTTACAGAAATAGAACAATTTTCACCGTAAAATGTGGAAATTGTCAGCTGAAAACGAGTTAATCAGCTGTAAGGTAGCACATTTGTTTTGAAACTAGAATTCTGAAAAGTTTACTTGCTCCAAATATTTAATGAGGGTGGGATTAACCCTCATTCCAATTCTGACCGAAATGCCACCTTAAAGTTCAAGACAATCACCTTCTTCAACACTTAACTCTTGCGCCCCAAGATTTACCACAGTAAGAGAGATCAGTTCCCACCCAAAATTTTCATTAAAATCGAAAAATGTGTGCAAACGTCGATAGCGAAGCGAGGAAAATCCCTGTTCGTCGGGTTGTCAATCGGACAAGAGACCATGGATGGACATGAATCTCTCCTTATCGGGAAGTGACAAGGTTCTTTATAAATTTTTAATTTTTTCACAACGGACCTGCGTAGGTTTTCTATATATCAATCATCCTGCCCCCGCTTATTTTTACGAATAAAACGGAGTAAAGCCGTAAACATCGACGGTGAGTAATTAGCTCCAAACGTAAATAAAAATAGTGGGGAAAAACGAACACAGTTGGCTCCAAAGTGCGAGCTGTGTAGGCATGCCTGCGAGAAAAAGAGAAGAGAAGATATGATTAAGAGAAGGTCCCTTTTTTTGGCCTGATCCTGGAGCTACGCGATTTTTCGGGCGTAGAAACCGAGGTTCGTGAGCAATTGTCAAATCGGGCTCTTTGTAAAGGAGATGTTAAAAATGTGTATTTTAAACTTACTTTTAAGTTGAGAGAGATATGTGAGTGAATCCGTTCCTTACTGCGATTCACTACTCACAATATAATTTCGACAACTGCGGTTCAACACCCATCCCCCATGGCATTCGATTCGGTTAATCGGTTGCCAAAGAAAATACGACACTCGGACGACGGGTGAAAGAAGACTGGACTGGCCTGCTGCCAGTGAAATTGCTTCGAGCGGGTGATTCTAGAAAATAATGCGGGTATCGACATCTCTAGGGCGTTGGAAGAAGATTTTTATTACCGACTGATGATCTAGTAATCGACATATGGTAATCGTTTTTTTTTGGATGGGTGCGATAGTGGCGCGAACTTTTCGAATTGAATATTATAAGTTAATAAGGCAATAAATTAGTTTTATTTGTCAATTATAGTGCTCACATTCATAAAAATATCTGCAAGAACGTGCGAATTTAAGACATTTTCTACCCTGTCTTGCTTGATGTACAATTTTGGTTAATATTCATCTTTTTTGGTTGAAAATTCCACTAATTCATTTTTGTTGGTCGATTCAAACTGTTTTTTTTTTAAATAATTTAATATTATAATCTTTTTCAGTTAAAAATTCCAGTCCTTGGTTGAAATTACAAACATTTTATTAAAAATTCATTTTTTGGTGGAAGCTTCATAATATTAGTCAAAAATTCAACTGTTTTGGTTGAAAATTAAATTTTTTTGTTGAAAAATCATATTTTCCAGTTGAAAATTTAACATTTTTGTAGAAAATTCGTATTTTTGCCTTAAAAACTCAATTATTTTAGTCGAAAATTCAAATAATTTTTTTTTTAATTCATATTTTCATGTTGTAAAATCGAGTATTTTGTAAAAATTACCTTTTCTGATTTGAAAATTATTGTTTCTGAATGCAAATTTCCCTTTCCATTTTTTGTTTGAAAAGTGACATTTTTAAGACTAAAAATTAACTTTTTGGTTGAAAATTCGTCTTTTTTTGTTAAATTAAATTTGGTTTTATTTAAAATAAAAATCTTGCTTCGTTGAAATATCAACTATTATATTTTTTATTAAAATTTTTTCTTTTTAGATTCAAAATTCAATTATTTGGTCGAAAATTCAAATAATTTCTGTGGAAAATTCATATTTTCGGAATTTAATTTTGTTCTTAAAAATTTGGCAATTTTATAAAAAATTCGCTTTTCTTAATTAACTTATTAGTTTTAACGAAAATGTAACTATTCTATTTTTTGGTTAAAATAACGTTTGGAGAAAAGTGTCTTTTTAAAAAATTGTTTAATTAATGCTCCCCAATAAAAATTTAAATATTCTATTTTTTGTTAAAGACTAATATATTTTTGGCTTAAAGATTCCACTATTTAGTTAAAAACTTTTACAAACGGAAAAAAAACTACAAATTAATCAAGTAAAATTTGGACTAACATCACACTATTGTTCAAAGCATTTAATTAAAATTTACGTAATTTGTATTAAAAAACTCGTCCTCTTGGGTAGAAAATGAATCATCTTGGTTGAAAATGGACATTTTCGGTTCAAAAATAACACTGTTTTGTAGAAAATTTATTCTTTTTTTACTTAAAAATTCAACTATTTGATCGAAAATTCCATTTTTTGTTATTAATAATTCTGTTTTGTACAATATTTGCTTTTCTAAATTGAAAATTGTTGCTTCTATTAAAAATTTAACTAATCCATTTTTTGGTTAAAAAGTGATTTTTTTACACTAAAAATTCAAGTAATTGGTTAAAAATTAAGGCATTTGTTGCAAATTTATCTTTTTTGGTTAAATTCAATTGTCCTTTATTTAAAATTAAAATCTTTCTACGTTGAAATATCAACTATTATATTCTTTATTAAATTTTTTCTTTTGTAGTTAAAAATTCAACTCCTTGGTTAAAAGTCAAATCATTTTATTCCAAATTAATTTTTTTTAAGATTCATAATATCAGTAGCAAACTCAGTTGTTTAGTATAAAACTAACTTTTTCGTAGAAAATGTCTCTTTTTGGGTTGAAAATTCTTCTTTTTTGATCGAAAATCTAATTTTTGGGTTAAAAATACAACAGTTTTCTTGGAAATTTATCTGTTTTAGTTGATGATTCGAGAATTTGTTTAAAAGTCCGCTTTTTGGGGCATGTTTTAGTTAAATCGAATTGATTGTTTTTTATATTCAAATCTTTTTTGTTAAAATAACAACTAGTAAACTTAAAGTTGAAAATTCGATCTTTTTAGTTGAAAATTAAGATTTTTAATGGAAAATTTAACTATTATGTTAACAATTTATATTCTCTGTTCAAAAATTCGATTGCTTTGTAGAAATTGTGTAGTTTTGGCTTAAAAATTCAACAATTTGGTAGAAAATTTGACAATGTAGTTGAAAATGTGTGTATTTTTTTTTGTAAATTTGTCTTTGTTGGTTGAACTAAACTGTTTTTTTTTATTTTTAATGACATTTTTTTTCCATTCATCTTTTGGTTTGAAAACTAAACTCTTGTTGAAAGTTGAATTACTCTTTCAGAGTTAATTTTTTTTGAAGATACATAATTTTAGTTTAAAATTCTTTTACTTTTTTTGTCTTAAAAATTCATTTTCTTAACTGAAAATTGAACTATTTTGTCTATGCATCATTTTGTTAACTATTTATTTGAAAATTCATTTTTAGTAGCAAATCCGTTTGTTGGGTTAGAAATTTGCTTAGGCTGGCGCAGTCCTATTATTTTTAATTTTTAATTAAAATATTTTTTAATGTAAATATCAACTATATTACGTGTTTCGTAGAAGATTCATAATTTTAGTTGAAATTTCGTATTTTTTTTGTTAATAATGATTTTTTTAAATAAAAATTTAACAATTTTGTTAAAAATTCATATTTTTTGTTTTAACAAATAAAACTGTAAGCAAGTAAATTTTGGTTGAAAATTAATTCTCCTCAATGAACAATATACTTCATTTTTGTTTAGAAAATTGATATTTTTGCGCTCAAAAATTCAAATATTTAGTTAACAAAATTTAGAAACGAAAAAAATGTAAACTTACGATTAGAAATTCCTAAATTTTCATGTATAAATTTAGATTTGCAAAAATTTTCAACCAATAGGATTAACTTTCTACCAAAAAGACGATTTAAAAAAGTATATTATTTCTGAATCTAAGACTTGCATTTTTAACTGAAGAATATCAATTTTCAAACAAATAGTTGAATTTTGGATAAAAAATATCACTTTTCAAATAAAAATGGAATAGTTAAATTTTCAGTTTAAAAATGTATTCTTCTGCAAAAAAGAAACATTTATTTTTTAGACAAATTTAATTTAGCTTTTAAACAAATAGTATTATTTTCAATTAAAAAGATGAATTAATTACTAAAATGATCAATAGTTAATTGCAATACTTGAATTTTTAAGCAATGAAATGGATATTTAAACAAGACGATTAATTTTCAAACAGAAAAATTATTTTTCTAACAAGAAAGACGATTCTTAAATTAAATATATGAATTTTTAACAAAAAAATTGTATCATGAATTTAAGAAGACCCATTTTTAATTAAACAATTACATTTTCAACCAAATTAATGAATTTACAACTGAAATAATCATTCTTTATCTCGTATAAAATAATTTTAAACAAAAAGATGAATTTTTGAGAAAAGATTTTGCCAAACAAAGTGAAAATTTTACACTAAAGATAATTCTTAAACCAAACATTAAAGTTATACAGTATTTTCAGTAAAAGATAAAATTTCAATAAAGAAAAATTAAATTTTAAAACAAATAGTTACAGTTGCAACTGGAATAGGTAAATTTTCAGTAAAAAAGAATAATTTTCAGCCAAAGAAAAAAAAGGAATTTTAACAAAAGAGTTAACTGTTCATCAATTCAATAGATCTTCATTTAAAAGCGTTAAATTCAGAACAAAAAATGTATTAGTTGATTTTAAACCTAAGAAAATAAAAAATTTTAATAAAAAATAATGGAGTTCAAACAAAAAGAATAAATTTTGAACCAAATACATGAATTTTCAACAAGACTTGAATTTTCAAATAAAACCGATCAATTTTCAACTAAAAACAGAATAGTTGAACTTTCAGTCACAAAAATTGATTTCAAACAAAATAACGTGTTATTAAATTTAATATTGCAATTTTTAAAAAAATTAACTACGCCCTTGAAAAAATTTCCTGACATTTACAGGTTTTTCTAGGTATATATACAAATTCCCTGACTATTCCAGGTTTTCCAGGTAGGGTAGACACCCTGCTTATGTAATTTGTTAAAAATTTACCCCATTTGGCAGAAAATTGATCTTTTTGATTAAAAATTCAACTAATTCATTAAAAATTGATATATTTTGTCGAAAATGATTCATTTCTGGTCGATAATTAATATTGTTGGTTTATAATTCAAAAATTTGGTTAAAAATGTATGTACTTTGTTGCGAATTAATTTTTGTGTTAAAAAAAATCTTTTTTTTTTGAAAATATAACTATTTGGTTACAAATTCAAGTGTTTTTTTTTAAACTTAACATTTTTTATGCAATTTGTTTTCTTTATTGACTTAAAAATCTTTGTCGGTGAAAAATTGGTTTAAAAAATTTTTAGATTTTGTTGGTCAGCCAATTTTAATTTAAATCGGTTAAAAATATTAACGATTCCAGATGAATCTCGGTACCTTTTTTTTTGTACTTGGCGGTGATTCGCTACCGCGAATATGGATGAGGACAAGGAAAAAATTACAAACACGAAAATAAGTCTTTAAATTCTTTAATTACAATGGAATGCTCCAGTTTTACACATAGAATCTTAATCTAATATTTACAGTCACAAATGTCGGGACTCATACAAGATGAAATGAAGATTTGGTCAAAAAATAAAAAAAGTAAATCAGTATCGAACCTCTGATTCGCCCTCGCACTACAGAGGGACGCAGAGTTGATGATTTGATGCGATGAAAAACAGTAAAAACACAAGTCATGTACTCACAATCACTGATTAAACGGCGACATATGATACACTATGTGACTATGGGTTTAAATAATCCTAAGATACCATTCACTTTTGCACTAATTTGACACTCTTTCTTAATTTTCTTCAAGATTTCATTCAAAAATTTCAAATATTCTCATTAACATGTATCTTCTATGCCAGTAGAAGAAAACACTGCATTATCGAATAAATAATTAACTTTGCTTCAACGAAGAAAATAATTGGACTCGAGACACGACATAATTATAAATACACTTTGCATTTTAATCCCTCTTTTCAAATCTCGAAAAAAAATCTGGAGAGGGATTAAAATCGCTTGATTCCTTTTCTAATTAAATCCTAAATAAATAGTTTATATATTCTTGTTTATAACAACTGAATAAAAGTACTAATTATTCAACGATCTTACTTTCGGCAGGGCCTAAAAGCTTAAATAGTCAAACATATATTTATAGATTGATTCTGAAATGGAACGATTTTTTTTTACAAGTCTTAAAAATATCAGTGTACAAGAACAATATGAGTTCGATTTGAAAATGTAATTTCCGAAATTATAGGGTTTCAAGCGAATAACAAGAATTGGGTTTTCGGTTATAAAGGCAAGATTGGCAATTTTTGTTGCACCAGATAAGAAACGCCCAATGGAAATACCATAGTTTCCTATGGAATGTAACAATTCTACATTGGTCTCACTAAGGCACTGTAAAATCTAATAACAGTGATTTGAAACCGTAAAATCGGAAAAGCTCCTGCTCAAATTGTAAAGGGAATCTCATTTTCTAAATTCTCGAAAGCTGAGCCTAGTTCTAATTTAGCTCGCAATTTTCTCTCCAACTGAGAGATTATCTTTCGTAAACATTTTTTTCGTACAGATTTTCGGTCGAAAGACACACATATACACATTTTTAACAATTCTTAAAATAATTAAGTACAACGTAACTTAAGTATATCATGATTTTCAAACAGTCTTACTCAAGGGAATATTGTATTACAAAACCAGTCGGCATAATAAAATAAGGATCGTTTCAATTGTAAAAAAAAAAGAGATCGGATGTGCGCCACAAAAGCTAAATATAGGAGGAATTTTAGACTCATATTCAATTAAAAACAAATACTGTTTTGAAGTATCCTCATTCCTTTCTTTATTTAATACGAACATTATTATTATGTCCGTATACTATTTATCTGCTCTAAGGTGGTCCAAAAATTATTTGCAAAATACCATGTTTTTTTCAAATTGGTAAATATTAAGACGTGCCCCGGATTTTTGAAATTAACATGGGATTTTAAATGGGGAAAGCTGAGTTTTGGAAAAAATGAAGAAAAAAACAACTACTTATTATTAACGTTCTTCAAATGAACAATGAATTACTAACATTTTGGAAACTGAATTGCAGTCAATGCTTCAGAAATATTTAAGGAATAATTTAAATCTCATAAATTTTAAACTTGAAGCCTCAATTCTCAATGCAAAAGTTTATGATAAAAACGGGATTTTTTTGTTGTAATATTTGTATTCTGTAAGTGACAAGTTTGCAAGTATTTATGAACTAATTATAATTTGGTTAAACAATTATTACTGTTTTTAATTTATCCCTGTAAATCATTTTCATTTGATTATATTTTTTCTCCAACCAAATAATGAAAATTTAGTATTTTTTTGAACTAATGACACACCTAATGTGGTGGAGAAAATTCTAATTTTTTAAATTTCTTTACACCATTTCGCTCCACAAGAAAAAGGAACTATTCATAATATAACGAAACAAATTGTTTAAGCAATTGAGGGATATCTTCTGAAAGAACTAATATCTTAATAAGGGCTGAGACAGTGTAAGAGAATTAAAAAAAAAACTAGAATTTTCTCCACCTTTCCTATGAAGGGTCAGATGCGAATGATTAGTAATGGTTTAATAAACAACTTTAAAAAATACTTGACACGGTCCTACCGATTTTCCCACGCTCTTTCCTATTTTCGCAAGCCCCTGCCTATTTTCCCATTTTTCTACCGTATCTTTATCTTTCGTATCTTATCTTTCGTATTTTTCACGCATTTATCTATTTTCTCATGCCACTTCCCATTTTCCCACGCTTTTCATATTTCCCACTCTTTTTCCTATTTTCCATTGCTTTTTCCTAATTAACCATGCCTTTTTTTATTTTTCCACGCTCCTTCAAATTTCCCCATAGTTTTTCCTATTTTTCCATGGTCTTCCCTATTTTCCTACGCTTTTTCTTATTTCTCCACGTTTCTTCCTATTTTTTTTAATATCCTTCCTATTTTCTTATGCTTTTTCCTAAATTCCACGCTCCTTCTCAGTTTCCACATTCCCTTATATTGCCCCACGGGTTTTCCTATTTCCCACGCCCCTTTCTTATTTCCCACGCTCCTTCTGTTATGTTTTTGCCTACACAAAACGACAATTTTGTGAAGCCGCTCAATTTTTGAAAAAATCAAAGGATAATTCAAAGGAAACTTGATTGAAAATCATTTTAAAATACAGAAATGTGTATAAACCTATTATATTTTTCAAGTTATTTATTGAACCATTTTTACTCATCCACTTATGATATTTCATGGGAAAAGTAGAGAAAATTCTAGCTTTTTAAATTCTCCTTTATCTAAAAAAATAAAAATATTTTTCCTAACATCCATTATGTATATGTAATCAGTTCAAGAAAGTCCTAACTTTTCTTGATTAAACTTGGAAACAAATTTATACTAATATTATAGAAATTATATAAAAAATTACACAAGGTCAACACAAAATTCTAATAACATTCACTGTGTTCTTAATATCAGAAAATACGAACTTTTCATAATTAGGCAGGTGAAAAATCGAAGCAAATAGAACATTTTCGAACAATTGAAAAATAACGTATTAAAAAGTAGTATTCTCAACATTCACTTCCTATATGATGAATTCCAAGAAATAATTACTTTTTTCGATATGCAGGGAAAATTTAATTTTTTTTAACGAATAGTTGTTTAAATAATATAAAATTTCTTAAAATAGACTTGCAAACTTGTCACTCATCGAACACAAAAAATATATACTGAATTTTATTTTGTATTTTCGGCACATTTTCCGAGCTCAATACAAAGTGTTTTAGGACCTAAAATTTAAAAGTTACGGGACGGAGACTACTTCTTGAATATTTCTCAAGAAGTGACTGAAAGTCTTTTTACAAAAAGCTAATAAACAGTTTTTTTTTTCTATTTTTCCGAAAACTGAGTTTATCTAGCAGATTTTTTTTTTGACCACCCTAATGTTCTCTCTGGATTAATAACCTTTTATTAATAATCATTTGGCAAACAGGTCGAGACGAAACTAACAATATTTCGAACTATTTAACTTTGAGATAATGCTGCTGTTTTTTTAGAATTTCAAAAATGCTTTTACGTAAAACATAATGCTACGTACTTGAAACATTTATATATATAAAATAGGAATTGATACGAAAAATTGAATTTGTCCCGTTGTAGAGGTAGAAGAAAAAAAAAGTTCAAAATAATTCTGAAATGGATTAGAAGATTTCTCAAAAATGATTTGATAATTAAACATTAACGAAATTTATATTAAACGTAACAAAAAAAAAACAAAAAAAACAATTCCTTTTAGTACAGCCCAATGAATACGTGCAAGTTCTAATCAATTCGATAATATCATTTCCTGCATACTACCAGTTTTTTCCATAAAATTCCAAGAACACCTAAAGTTTCGATATGCTACTTGCTCACCTTGCGCAATTAAATTACTACACACGATCTGATGTACTTTAATCTCTATGTGGCAGTAAATTTATACTTCTAAGGTCTGACTGAGAATCGTATATTTTCTGTCTAGAATCGCTACTCAAGGTTTTGTGTCACCTGAAAACGGTAAACTAATTGAAAAGATGCCAGAATTCCAATTTCGAATGAATCGATAAATAAGTCTTAAATAGAAAAAAATAAAAATAATACTAATAAAGAAATTTTTACATTACACAAATAGGAAAAAAGTTGCCATCCGAATTTCTCAAGTATCACAGTTATTTTGAAAAATATACAACGAAATACGAAAGGAATGTTGCTTCGAATAAAAAAAAAATAATGAAAAAAAGATTCGATTCTCAAATAGCATCAGCTAATTTTATACAGTAGCGATCGTTTTCTACTGTCAATTCGTTATCTAATATCAATTATTTCCTAATATCATTCGTTAGTGTCAATTGACGATTTACGAATTTCGGGAGCAGTTTTTTCGATCTTCGAGACTGCTACGTATCTTGAGCACTCCTCTTACTCCTAACTGGAAGGAAATATGTTTAATTTCGAACCTTTTCAATATGAAAAAGGCTCTTTAGGATTGACTGGCAGTGGCTTTATTTTTTGACTTGCGGCCCAGAAGTTTTCGGAAGGAGGAAGTCCATCTTGAGCGGGTGAATCCTGTGTTTCGCTGAGCTTCTTCGGTGCTCGAGGATTCACTCATTTTACGACTGCTACCGCTGCATTCGTAAGACCGTGATCTGCGATCTCCTTGTTCCGAAGAAAACCTGCAAGGAACGGATCTGTGATTTAAGGGTGAAGAATGAAGATATGCTTTAGCAAGGTGTCTACTCAAATCCTGGAAAAAAATTCCCTGACAATTCCAGATTTTTTCTTGAATAATTTCCTGAATTTGTCTCTAAAATCCATGAATTTAAATAATAATTCAAACGAATTTTTATTTTATCTAATCGTACTTGAAATTTAGAGCATATTTATGTTTAATTCCTAACTTTTCCAGAATAAATTTAGATTTTCAAAAAGATAGATAAACTTTAAACCAAATAGTAGCATTTTCGAACCGAAAAGATTAATTTTCTACCAAAAAGACGATTTTTCAGAAAAAATACATTAATTCTTAATCAAACAATTGAATTTTCAGCTGAAATAGATCAAATTTTAAATAAATAGCTGGATTTTTAACTAAAAAATATCAGTTTTCAACCAAAATTGAAATAGTTGAATTTTCAGTTGAAAAAAATTATTTTCAAACTAAAAAAAATAGATTTTGTTTAAAAACAAGTCTTATTTGACTTTTAACCAAGTAGTTTTACTTTCAAGCGAAAAGATTAATTAATTACTAAAATGATCCATGTTTAATTGCAAAAGTTAAATTTTTAATCTACAATCTGAAATTTCAAACAAGAGTTATATTTCCAGTAAAAAAAATTAATTTTCTACGAAAAGGATAAAACAAAAATCAAATTTTAAACAAAACAGTTTGAGTTGAAACTGTAATAGTTAAATTTTCAGAGAAATAATTAATTGACAGCCAACGAAAAAAATTCTTAACAAAATAGCTCATTTTTCAACCAAGGAGATGAATTTTCAACTGAAATGATGAACATTTATATTTTTGTCTACTAGTCTGAAAACAATATCTTTTTAAAATTGATTTTAATTTATAAATTCTGAAACAATGGCTAAGAACTGAACATGAAAGTATTTGATACGTTATGTCTGGTCAATACAATAACATCAAAAAATATAAAAACATTCAATTTAGAAATAAAAATCAATATTAAAAAAATATTAAATTTAGACTAGTAGACAAAAAACAATTAACTAGACAAAATAATAACATGTAACAAAATGGAATAGTTGAATTTTGAACAAAAAAGATAACTTTTCGACTGAAATGATCAATCTTTAACCTGAATAACTGAGTTTTAACCAAAGCGATAAATTTTCAACAGAGAAGATTAATGTTTACAAAAATATGATAAATTTTCTAGAAAGTACATGAATTTTAAATTAAAAACATAAATTGTCAATTAACAATTGAATAGTTAAATATTAAGGAGGAAAAAATTAATGTTTAACCAAAGAGTTGAATTTTCAACTAAAAGGATGTAATTTTCAATTGAAATAGTTGCATTTGCAAGTTAAAAAGAAAAATTGGAACGAACAAACTTTTAAAAGAATTACATTTTCAAAGAAAGTGATCAATTTTGAACGCAAATGATTAAATTTCAAAGCAAAAGGTTAGTTTTCAACCCAAAACAATAATTTCAACCAGAAAATTAAAAAATTTCAAGTAAAAGGATCATTTTTTAACCAAATATTTAGAAGCTTTATTTCCAGTAAAAAAATTAATTTTCTAACAAAAAGATAAAAGCAAAAAACAAATTTTAAAAAAAATATTTCAAATTGCAACCATAACAGTTAATTTTTCAGCCAAGGACAAAACGAATTATAAACAAAATAGCTAATTTTTAAACCAAGGAGATGAATTTTCAACTAAAATGATGAATCTTTAACTGGAATAGTTGTTTTTTAACTTTTTTTTACTAATTTTAAATTAAAAAGATAAATTGTCAATCAACAATTGAATATTTAAATATTAAGGGAAAAATTAATGTTTAACCAAAGAGCTGAATTTTCAATTAAATGAATGTAATTTTCAATTAGAAAAGTTGCAATTTCCTGTAGAAAAAAAAATCTAATTTGGAATAAAACCGAAACTAATTTAAAAAAAAAAAATTACATTTTCAAAGAAAGTAATGAATTTTTCAACGAAAACGATGAATCTTTTGAAACCAAAAACATGAATGTTCAACTGAAATTATGAACCTTAAGCAAAAAATTAATTTTTAACAAAAGAGTAACTCTCAGTAACTTTATTAGTTGATATGTCAACTAAAAAAGATTGAAATTTTTAATAAAAAAACAATGGGATTCAACCAAAAAGCATAAATTTTCAACTAGATACTTGAATTTCCAACTAAAAACAGAATAGTTGTACTTTCAGGTCGAAAAAATTGATTTTAATCAAAAGAATGTGTTATTCAATTCAATACTCCAATTTAAAAAAAAAAATTAAGTACGTTTTCCAGGCTTTCCAGGTAGGGTAGACACCCTGTCAAGTATTGTGTGCTAATTCTACCGGATCAAAGTGTTAAAGAAAATTGTGGTTGGAATCCATACCCTGAGTCTGAGGAGAAAGCTCTTGCGGTTTGTTGAGCACCGGAGTTTGTGGAAGATAAGGATACTTCGGCGGCCGGTGTATTGGGGTATTCTTCATCGTCTTCGGAGCTGCTGCTCGAGTCGTCGATGTATCCAATTCCTTGGCCTAAAGGCGAGCTTGTTCGCAAGGGCGGCAAGGCTGATGGTGTGCTGGGACGCAACCAAGTTCGCAAATCCTGGAGTGGAGCTTGAAGGCAGTTGAAGAGTTTCCCGCTGAAAAAAGAAACTTAGGTGTCAAACAAAGGATATTCAGGCCTCGGACTCATTTTAGAGATAAAAAATAGTGTGAATAGTATCCAATTTTAACATTCTCATTCATGAGAGTGTAATGCAATCGTCCCCTGTTAAGTCTGTTAAGCAGATATTTGATAGCAAAATAAAAAATGTAGAGAATTTTGAAAATTTGTTTTAAAATTTTAGAAATATTTGTCAAGTTTTCTTATATGTGGGTAGAAGATTTGCAAATTATACAAATAGCAATCCAAATTTCTACTAGATATAAATTATATGTATTTTGAAACCATTCTCATGAAATTTGTTAATTACACAAAAATTCAAAAAGTTGGATCATTTTCAAAAATATGCAATTTTTGTTTTTAAGAGATCTGGAAATTTAAAGGTATATTTTTAGTAGATTTAAAGAAGGTTTACAAATTTTCTTGATTAAGTTATTTTATTCAGGCACAAATTGTCGGAAGTTTAAATCACAGTTTTCGATTTAAGTTATAATATTTATGACAATTGCAAAATGTAGTTAAAGTGTACGCGTTAAACGTTAAGAATCAATCCTTCTTATTTTAAACGTTTATTGTTTGAATCAAGATTGATTTATTTGGTTGAAATTTAAACTGTTTCATTAAAACTTGGTTTCTTTCTTGACGAAACATTTTCTTTTATTGAACATTCATATTTTGGTTGAAAATTAACTTTTTTGCTAAAGTCACATTTTCGGGTTGAAAATTAAACTTTATTGTAAAAAATGCGTACTTTTGACCCAAAAATAATGTTTCAAATTAAGAACAATTGAATTCAATCAAAAATACGAATTTGCAACCAAATACATGAATTTTAAACTATACAGTTGAATTTTCCGTTTGCAAAGTTCCTTGTTTGAAAGCTGAACTACTTTCTTAAAGTTTTTTTTTTGTTTGAAAACTTTTAATTTTAGTTGAAAGTTCGTTTTTGTTTGGGTAAAAATTAATTTTTTAAACTGAAAATGTAACTATTTTGTTGAAAATTCAACTGACTGGTTGTAAAATATATATTTTTTTGAACATTCATATTATCGGGTTGAAAGTTCAACTGCTTTACAGAAAAATTGTCTTCCTTAACTGAAAATTTCACATATTAGTACAGAATTCAACTATTTGGTACAAAATAAAACTGTTTTGTTGTAAATTCGTATTTAAAATTCTCAACGAAAGAGTTTAATTTTCTATGAAAAAAAAGTTCAGTTCAATTAAAAACAATGAATTTTCTACGAAATAGTTGAAAAAAGATTCATGTTAAATAATAAAAAAAAAAGAGAAATGTAATAGTTGACATATTTTAACCCAAAAAGAATTTCTTAAAGTAAGAACAATTTAATTCAATCAAAACTGCGAATTTGCAACCCAACACATGAATTTTAAACCACACAGTTAAATTTTCCGTTTACAAAACTAATTTTTAGCAAAAAATTAATTTCTAACAAAGTAATTAATTATATTTTCAACAAAATAGTTGATTTTTTAACCAAATACTTCAATTTTTAACTAACAAAGATGAAATCTCAGTACGCAAAGATGAAATTTCAAACTAAATAGTTAAATTTCAGAAAAGTAGGATTTTCAAAAAAATAAGTTTATTTTTAACCAACAAAGATTATATTTCTACCAAAAAAGGTGAATTTTCAATCTAAAAGAGCGATTTTCATATCATTTTTAGCAAAAAAGTTGAATTTACAACAAAATAATAAAATTTTCAAACAAACAGTAGATTCAACAAAAAAGTTACTTTTTAACTGAAGAGTTGAATTTTGTAACAAACTGGTAAGTTTTCAAGCAAAAACGACGAATTTTCTAGAAAATAGTTACATTTTTCAACCCAAAATTGTAAATAAAAAACAACTCAATTCGACGAAATAGGCGACTATTCAATAAAAAATTGGTAAAATATACAATCAAAACAGATGAGTTTAAAAAACTCAAAAACGATTGAATTTTCAAAACGTAATATTTTATTTTTTTACAAAATTGTTGAATGCTTAACCCAAAAACTCCAATTATCTACAGAACAATTGCATTTTCGACAAAAAAATTTAATTTTCAAGCACAAACGACAAATATTTTAAACAAACAGTTAAACTTTTAAGCCAAAAATCCGAATTTTCTACAAAGCCGTTGAATTTTCAAACCAAAAATATGTATTTTCAATCAAAAAAACTTCATTAACAATAAAATGCTTGTAATTTCGACCAAAAAATTATGAATTTTTAACATAAAGAGTTCATTTTCAACCTAATCGTTGAATTTTAAAGAAAAAAGTCAATTTTTAATCTAATAGTTGAATTTTCAAGCCAAAAATACGATTTTTCATCAAAACAGTTGAATCTTTAACCCCCTAAATATGAATATTGAACCCACGAATATAAATTTTCAATAAAAAAAATTCATTTTTAAAGAAATAGTTGAATTTTCGATTCAAAAACATGAATATGAACATAATAGTTCAATTTCTCATAAAAAGGTGCATTTTAAGCCTAATAGTAGAATTTTTGACCAAAAAATATGAATTTTCCATACAAAAAATTAGATTTCAACCTGATTGTTAAATTTTTTAACAGAAAAGTTCAATGTTCAACAAAAAATTTAAATTTTATACCTACAAAGACGAACTTTTAAACAAAAAAGATTAAATTTTTTCTAACAAGAAGATTACATTTCTACTAAAAAGATGAATTGCCTATCCAAAAACATGAATGGAAAGAAAGTTAACTTTCAACAACAAAATAAATGTTCAATCAATTTTCAACAAAACATTTTCATTTTCGACCAAAATAGTTGACTTTTCCAGAAGATAATTAAATTGTCTACCAAACCAAAATTACTTCAAGCAAAAAGAGATGAATTTTGAATCGAAATAGCAATAGTAGACTTGAAAAAAAAAAACAATCCGTGAAAAAGGAAAACACAGAAAAAGAGGGGAAAAACTTGAAAACAGGGAGGGGGGCAAAGGAGGAATTTTTAAAGAAAAAAGAGGAAAAGGTTAACGATAAATATTGAACTTAAAACTTACTCATCGCGATAATCATCCACATCAGCAAAGGTGCGTCTCGCGTAGACACATACTGAACATCTGCGTCTGCGTCTACAAGACGTGGCATGAAAAGCAGCAGCACGAAGATGTCGTGCAGCATACCTCAAGGCTGTAGCCTCATGGGTTACCTCTTCTCGTCGACGACGTTCAACTCCAACCTGGTCTTGCTCAACTCTCAGTTTGTCCTTTAACACCTCATTCTGAAATCAAGAAAGCAATCATTAATTTTTTACCAATCCCAACTTTTTTCTAGCCAAAAAAGTTCTAATTACTCGAGGGCTCGCTCAACAACACTACCGGTCTAAATTTCTAATGGAAGTAATGGAACCAGCTAAAAAAGAGGAGTGCGTACATTCATGAGAAGTGGAGTATTGGGTGAAAGTTTCAACCTTATTACTTTGCCTTATCTAAAAGACTTTCTTCCTTAATAACTGTCTCAAACTAACGGGTACTGAAATATACAGCACTCTGATTAGATTGTTCGTGCGAGATTAATATCTCGCGATGAGAGAATTGCTGGATTCAAGAGTCGTTTTCTGGAAAGAGGCGAGAAATCGCGAATATATGAAAACCTGAGACGGCTTTTATTAGTAACAGATTGTAAGTGAGGCAGGAACTGGCTGGGATTCACGGCTGGGACGTAAGAAAAGATTTGATCAAGTTTTCTCTCATTTCAGCTCGAACTCACTGTCAATCAATCAATCAATCTATCGACGTTTGCCTTGAAGGATTTTTTAGTTTCGGTATTAGAAATTAATTCTTACAACAAAGCAATCCATCAACAATCGGATTCAACTTAATAGACTATGTTACAAAAACGATGTACCTGAAGTTCTGAACGTTCAAATGAACGAAATATTTTTTTAAATTTCTATTTTACTCATAAATATTGCTCCAATTGCAATTTAAATTATGCACTATAATTCTTTTTAAATAATAAATTATTTCCAATATAAATTAACATACATTTGAACACTTTCTCTGCTTTGCAAAGTCATCAGTACAAAATTTCGTTCATTTGAAACTTCAACCACACACAAAAACGTTCGTTTAGAACTTTCACGTCGATTTTCTTAACCCCAGATCCAAAAAAAGGGTGTCTATTCAAATCCCGGAGAAAAATTCCCTGACAATTCCAGGTATCTCAAATTTTTCCAGGTAGCTTTTTTCAAAGTACGGAGCCATTCAAATATTTTGCATTTTTTTAAATAATGAACTCGGAATATGTATACAATTTCTCGAGTTTATGATAAATAATGTTGTTTGTTTCCAGTTTTTAAGGATTTAAGTAAAATGTTTCATTTAGGAGGCGCTGAAAACTTATATTACAAGATGTTCTTAAATATATAAAAACCAGCGATTAATTTAATAATTAATTATTACTGAAAACATATCAATTCATTTCCCGAATTAGTCTATAAAGTACCAAATAGTTTAATTTCAACTAAAAAAATATCAATTTACCACCAAATATTTGAATTTTGAACTAAAAAAGAACAGTTTTCAACGAATATGGAATAGATAAATTTTCAACTAAACTCTTGAATTTTCAATTAAAATTATAGATATTCAACTGTAATAGATAGATTTTAAACCAAAAAAATTATATTTGAACTAAAGAGTTTAACTTCCAATCAAGTCGTTTTATTTTCAAGGAAAAAAATACATGAATTTTTAAACAAGAAGATTAATTTTTTACCCAAGACGATTTTTCAATGAAATACATGAATTTTTTACGAAATAGTTAAATTTTGAACTAAAAAAGACAAATTTCCAACCAAATAGTTGGATTTTGAATTAAAAGAGATTAATAATAATAATAATAATAATAATAATAATAATAATAATAATAATAATCGGTGGCTCAGTGGTTAGATGCTCGGACTTCACCTCAGAGGTCCGGGGTTCGATCCCTGAGCCGGTACCTCT
>JAAAKG020098352.1:0-15998 GCA_010014905.2 Druon quercuslanigerum | reverse complement strand
CTGACATAATCAGCACCCTGGTCCCTCTCATACCAAATTTCCATACTACCCTCGCCTATTTGCTCGGGACGTGACAAATCCAATATTTCATTAATTCAAAAGTATTTTTCTTAGTGTACATGTTACTACCATATAATAGCTCTTTCTCAGTCCTGGTTAAGTCTAAATGTATCCTCGAACATTGGTGCAATCGTCATCTATTTGGTCTTTCGAGCAGACAGAGACAAGACAAGAAGTGGTGGAGATTGTATTTTTCTGCATAATAGTCTGAGTGGAACTCTCGTTGAAGTAAGTTTGATGGCTACTTATCACTCGACCGAATTTCTCTTTATTGAAGTTAAGTCAACTTCTCACAGTGTGTTTATAAGAGTAGTTAATAAAGTACCCAATGCTTCCTGTTTACTGCAATTAATAAACATTAAAGAAACAAGCTCATTTTATAACGCATAACACAGCAAAATTTATTTCAACGGTACAAGAGGACAAGTTTTCACTACGGCGGTTGAAAGATATATGTTTGTTTTGACGAATCGATCGGTATTCAGAGGTGATGAGACGTACATAATGGGTGTCGACAATTGATACAAAGTAGGATCCTGATTAGCTAAAGACAAGATTGGAAGGATCGTCAAAGTCTATTGGCTAATATTCGGAAAAACCCGAAGAAAATGGGTTGGCTCTACTCAGGTTTGCTGGAGGGTTCACTACTGCAAAACAATTAAGGAAGGTCGGAGATCTAATCCTTAGCACTGAATAGAGCATCACGCTTAAGCAATAAATATATAAAATACGGAATTTTGAAGACGCTTAAAGACATTGTGTGGGATAAAGATAAACTAAAGGTCTGTAAGCATCTCTGCAGTTGACAAACATCTGCTTAGTTATAAATTTCCGAGGCTTAAAAGGAACCAAAGTTACTTCTGCAAGTTACAAATTATGGGAAGTGAATTTAAAGGATTAAAAGACTCTTCTTAAGATAAGGGTACAACTGCGTAGTAAATTTAAGAAAATACCATAAAATACTTTGAACATGACAAAATTTAGACCATAGATCAAATACTCAATTTCTTTCGTTAGAAATAATAATAATAAAATAACTTTAATAACATTATCCTAAGTCGAGATTTCAACGCTAACACGAACCTCGTTTCCAATCATACTAAATATCTAATATCTTTGGTGAACTTTTCGAGACTCTCGATTATACCTCATGGTTCCACTCACCATACTGATCGTTCCAGTATTCGTATCCACTCACTGATTGTAGACGATATGGACAAGGTTCTCTCCTGCGAACAACATGCTATTCCTTTTCTTTCTAGCCAAGACTTGATTAACATTAACTTTAAATTTCTTTATAATCTAAATTCAAAATGAATCAAACTCAACAAAACAGCTTAAATTAAATCCAGAGCTGAGTTTAATGAAGACAAATATAACATGATTGTAATTACAGACTAGAAAGACAAGAAAGTTGTAATATTTTAATGTTTCAAACTCTGTCATCAAATCGCTTGAGTCTAGTTTTAATAATCATTCTCACATAAATATCAATAGTAGTCCTGGGCTTTCTGAATGGTAGGAAGTTAAGAGTGAATAAACTTTTCACTTATAAAGGTAAATTTTTCAAATGTAAGAGTAGCTTTTTAAGAAAACAAAAAAGTGAAAGTAGGCAATATTAGTTTGAAAAAACTGGTTTTTAGCCTGTTAAGTCTCTCAAATTTCCCCCCGAAATCCACTTTCTGTTCTTGTCTCGAATCCCGTCTCAAGTATGGTCTCGAATTCTGTCTCGAATATCGCCATGAGCCTCCTCTTGAAGCTAGTTTCAAATTTTGTGCCCAGTATCGTTTTGAATCTTGTCTGGAATCTCGTCTCGAGTTTCGTTTCTAATCTCGTCTCGAATTTTGCCGCAAAGCTCCTCTAGAATCTTCCCATGACTCTCGCTTTGAGTCTAGTCTCGAATATTATGTTATTATTAAGTATTAGTCAAAAATATATAATTTTCTGATTTCTTTTTAATAACTTTATTCTTACGTTATTATTGAAGTGTATCATTGCAGAAGCATCTGACGGAATACTTCACTCTTACTAATCGCAGGTTTTGGCGCTCAAGCCCCCCTCTCCCCTAATTGGTAAACTACTTTAAATTAGGTCTCTTATAATTAAAAGTCATTTTGATCAAGTATTTTTTATTTAGGTATATAAATCAGATAGATATTACATAATTTTCATGTGTTTATAATATTCACCTTGTTTATTCTAGTAATTATTGACTAGGATGAATGCTAGCTCCCACAACATTAAAAGCCGTACGTTGTCGGTTGAGTTGTTCATAATAATAAAATGGTAAGCCGTCATATGAAGTAGGTTTGTATTGGACCATTTCTTGTATACAGTCACGCAAGTCTGGAGTCCAATTAAGATCTAGGGGAAGGACTGAAACATGCACCAAACGTTTTGGATTTTCTCTTATCCACAGTCCAAGTTTTACGCCCTTAAAATCGGTTTCCGTGGTTGGTAGGTCATAATCCTTATGTCTGTTTGCATCTCGGTTACCTTCGTTAAGCTTCATGTCGTTGAATTGTTTTAAAAGCTCTCCATATTGATCATGACTTCTAGAACCTTCGTTATGATGATGATTAGCAGCGTTAATACTCATAGCGTTAAATTGTTGATAGAGCCTATCTCGATGGTCATTTCCCGAACCCTTTAATTCTGGAAAAAGAAAAAAAAATCCTGATTTATACTAATCGCTATCTCAGTGTTCTGTTCTTTTATTACTCAAAAATCCTCAAGAATTCTTCTTGCTAAACATTTTTATAAACTACGTGGCTAAGAAAATAAAATATCATTTATGTCAGAAGAAGCTATCAAACCTGTAGTACTTTTATACCGAAAGGGTAAGGGACGGGTGAGAAAGTAGAGGGAATGAGGAGAAGTGATGGAAAGGGAAGAGGGAAATAGCGGCAAAGTGAGGAGTAGTGAGAAAGTGAGATTAAGGTTGAGAGGGGAATGGGAATTAAAGCTATAGAGGGGAAGTGATGAATGGGAAAGTAGTTGAAGTGAGTAAAAGGAGAAGTGAGCGTATAGGAATAAGAAGAGAAGGGGTTATTATTATGAGGTGGAAATAGGAAAAGCACAGGGAGGCGTAGTTACTAATGAATTGGGAAAGGGGAATGAGGGAGTAGGAAAAGTGAGTTCATAAAAAGTATGGAAGTAAGTGTTATAAGGTGGAGTAGTAGGGGATGGGAAGGAGTAGCATTTATAAGTGAGTGAACAAAGCCATTGGGAGGAAGTAGGGAGGTGAAAGTGATAGAAGAAAAAGCAAGGAAAGTTATAAGAGTCGGAGTAAAGCTGTAGGAAGAAGAGGTATGCGAGGCGAAGTATAGAAGAGGGAGAAGGGAAGTGCGAAAGTTAGGATGATCAGGTGCAAGAAAAAGAGGGAAGGTGATTAAGTGGAAAGTATGTGTAGGGATAAGAAGGAAATTAAGAGAGACGGATTGACAAGAGTTGCAGCAGGGGAATGTCCGGGACGGAATAGGTAGTAGGAAAGTAAGGATGAGTTGAAAAAAAAAGGGAATAAGCGCGAAGTAGGGTATCTAAGGAACGGAATAGTAGAGTAAGAGGTAAGAGGGAATAGTGTAAGGATAAGCAGGACAAGGATTGTGAAGAAAGCGGTTGTATTGGAAGTAATACTAAGTTAATAAGAGGTGTTAAAGAAGGAAAAGTAGGGATGGGTCTTTCTAGAAGCGGAAATAAGGAAATTCGGGATTTATAGAGGTATAAAAATCAGGGTTGGGAAAGTAAAAGGAGAGTAGGGAAGTGATAAAAGAGAAAGAGGCGTAATGATAAGAGTGGAAATAAGAGGTGGGAGAAAAAGTGATAAGTGGAAACAGAAGAGGTAGTAGGGAAGTAGGAAAGGAAGTTTAAAAATGGAATGCAGAGTAAGGTAAAGGACAGAAGGTTGAGTACGAAAAGGACACGGAAGTAAGGAGTTAGGTTACTCAGGATGAGTAGGAGAAGGGAGGTGTGGAAAGGGCAAGATGGGAAAACGAAGGGAACAAAGGTACCATAAACATTTCCATTTAATGCTTAGGAATTATGTGCGCAAAAAAATCAGACAAAAGTAGTATTTTCCTATTGGGCAGACTTACCACCAAAATTGAGAAAAACAGCAAAAGTAAAGAGTAGATTTCCAATAAGAATCTTCATTTTTTAAAAAGATATCGCAACAAATTACTGACAAATTTTAAAAATAACCAAGACTGTATAAACCAGTTACTGAATGATTATTCAGCCTTAGGCGGAAAAAACCAGCACAATGACTAACATTTATAGTGTTTGTAGACAATAAGATAGAAGAAATTAAAAGTGTAAACAAGACTCAATAGACCTTAAATTTATCTTTCTGGGTCAAAATCTCGTTTAGAAGAATCTGAAAATACAAAAATAATTATTTTAGTTACGTACATAGTTATTTATAAAATTAGAATTTTTTAAATCTTTTCAGATCAGCATGAATGTCATTGAGAGTGTAGAAACGTAATACATACATACACACACACACACACACACGCACATTCCTGCTGATAGTGCTGTACGACTGTATAAGAATAATTTTTTCTAACAGAATATGCTTGATTATTATCGGGAAGTGAAAAAACGCTTTTTTATGTACTACCTATTATAAACTGATAAACAAATAAGCTGCACACAACGAATTTTTATTTTGTAGAACTCTAAAAAAGAACAAATGTTTCGTATCTTTTGGTAAACACATATTTTTTCAGTTCATTGAAGTTCTATATTTAACATTTTGCAACGTGAAGAATGCTTTAATTTAGATTATAAATATTTAACTAGAAAACCAAAGAATCTAAAATGTATGGACTTAAAGTCGATTAGAAGGGAAACTTTTTCTAGCACCTTGGTTAATATTTGTATTGAGTTGTAGAGGGATTTTTTCAAAAACGGTTACTTTAACAAAATTGTTAAATTTCCTAAAAAATCATTAAGCTTTCATTAAAATATTAGAATTTACAATTTATAGAGGATAAATTTTCTACAATAAATGGAATAATTCAATTTAAAAAAAAATATTTTCTAGTTTTCATATTCACATTAGTCGATAAAAATTGAACTATTACTTTTTAAATTAGTTTTTTTTAAATCTCTCTTTTAAGGAATTTTTTTAAAAGAACAATTACCTGTTTTTTTATTTATTTACGTTTTTCCGCTTTAAAATAAAATTTTTTAACTAACATTAACATTCAACTAACATGATATTTAACGCAGTTTAAGCGAAGGTGATTCCTCGCTGTCAACATTTTTTACGATTAAAGGAAATAATTTTTAATTAAAATTTTTTCACTTATCCAATATTGTAATGGGGCCGCTTTGTATCAGACAATATTATTGAGTCGGAAAAAAATTATTTTTTTAAATTTTTCTCAAGAAAAAAGTGGCGGATTTTTATTAAGTTGGGAGGGAGGTTTTTTGTGTATCAGAAAAGGGATTTTTTTCATTGTAATAATTTTAATTATTATTTTTGATAATTGAAAGAGGGACAGATTCTTCATTTTCAAAATTTTTCTTATAATGAAAAGAGGAAGATTTTATTTTTTCTGAATTTATTCAATTGAAACGAAGGCAAATTTGGAATTTAATTTATTTCTGAATTGGAAGATGGAATTTTTGTTTTCAATTTACTTCTGCATTGATATAGAGTCATTCCCTCTTTTCTCAATTCTCTTTCACTCTTTCAATCCTCTAATTCATACTCTGTCATCCATATGAGCACCTACTCATCTCACTTTTCTTCTATTAATTACCTTATTGCTCTTCATCCTCCCTCTTTTCCTGTAAGCGAATATACTAACCCAAAAGACTCTTCCAACTTTTATTCTCCCCACCATTACTCAATCTGTTTCTTTTATATCTTATCTGTTCTCTTCCTTTACTACCTCTTTCTAACATACCCATGACCCCATGCCACATATTCCTTTCCCTTTTTTTTGCGATTCCACTATGTCTCATACACCCACGTTACACTCATCATTATCTCATATTACTCCTGCAATTTTTATTAAAATCCTCTTTAATGTCTCTCTCTGTGCATTCATCTCCTTTCTTTCTTTCCTTTAAATCTTCTTTTCATTTCAAAATAATTTCTTGAGTTATTTTATTTTCTACTTCCCTGAAAATTTGAAGCCAAAATTCGAAATACTTTTGAAGTTATAGCCGATGAATGACAGATGCGTCAAACAGTTCCAAGAGTGCACTACGAACACTCACACGTGGATTGTCATCTTGAAATCGATTACGCTATCGAAACAAGTGATCATGCGTCTATGACTTTTCAGATGTTTTCAACAAAATATTTAGCTTTATTTTAGTAAAAAGCTATCTTAATTAATTACTTTCGCAGAGTCGCTTGTAAGAGTCGCATCGTTATAAGTACATAGTAGGCCGAGTAGAAAAGGTAAAAGGAAATTTAATGGGAATAGATATACTGATGAAAGTGATCAGAGTTTTGCTAGTACATCAGCAGCGAAGATTTCAAAATCTTCTGATTTGAATACAAATATTGACCCTATTTTTAGTTATTGTATCGTGCAGTTTCTTGTTTTCACAAACTTACAAAAAATACTGAAATGCAAAACGTGTGATGGTGACATTCAAATGTATAAACGAGATGTCACAGGTCTTGGTTTCAAGTTGATATAGTTTGTAATTGTTCTGTTGATAAAGAGATTGACTCCTGTCCGAAAGTCGGGAAAGCGTATGAAATTTATCGACGATTGGTATATGCAATGAGATTACTTGGAATTTGACTTGCCGGATTGCATACTTTTTGCGGGCTGATGGACTCAGGCAAAGGCATTAGCGAAAAATCGTACTACGATATCATCAAGCAGATCAGTACTGCAATAAGAGGAGTTTTTAGAGCTGTAATAGGGAGAGCTGCAAATGAAGAAAAAGACAATAATAAAGATGCTGGTCGTCCAGAAGGAGAATTTGCAATATCGGGCGATGGCTCGTGGGCAACGCAAAGGTTTTCATCCCTTGTGGGCATCGTTTCTCTAGTTGGCAAATACACGAATAAAATTATTGATCTTTTTGGGAAATCAAATTATTGTATCGAATGTAGATGCTGGAAAGGTAAAGAAGATACCGTTAACTACAAAGAATTTTGGAATGCGCAACAAAGTAAATTCTTAGAGAATCATACGGGAAGCGCAGGGAAAATGGAGGTGGACGGCACTACGAAATGTTTGAGTGATCCGAAGGTTTACACGATGCCAAGTATAAATATTATATCGGCGATGGAGATACGAAGACGTTCGTTTCAATTGTAAATAAAGAACCGTATGGACCTGATTTTGTTATTGAGAAAAAAGAGTGTGTCTTGCATGTTAAAAAAAGAATGTATCGACGGTTAAAAGAAGCAAAAAGTTGAGAAACAGTTGAGAAAACAGGCCCCAAAACCATCGGTTCCGGCGTCGAAAAAAAAGAATCAGCCAAAGAAATCTCAATTGACGGGGAAATTAATGAAAGAGCTCTCGCTTTTTTATGGATTGGCCATTCGACGCAATCCAGATTCCGTGCAAGGGATAAAGAATAAAATTGGGCAAGTTTTTATCATAAAATTTCCACGGATGAAAATCCCCAGCACACACGTTGCCCTCTTAGATCTGAATCATGGTGCAAATGGCGTAAGACTCAGGCTACTGGCACTTTAACAGATTTCCAACATCCAGCGCCGTTAGACGACGATGTTTAAGAGATAATCAAACCAATTTATTAAGATCTGTCGACAATAACACGCAAAACAACAACGAAAGTTTCAATAAATTCGTTTGGCAGCTGGCCCCTAAACACATGTTTAGTGGTAGAATGATTATCGAAATTGCTGCTCAGACACCTGCCTGCGTTTTCAATGAAGGCTTTCGACCAGTTCTGAAAATTATGGAAGTTCTGGGAATCAAAATCGGACCTGCGGCCACCGAGTTCCAGCAGATCCGCGACGAGCAACGCATCGTAGAAGCTGTGCAGAACCTCACTGATGCTGCCAGAGAAGCAAGAATCGCACGCAGGGACCAAAAGGCTCAAGAAAACTAGGCTTACGAAGAGTCAGAAGGGATTTTATATGGACCTGGCATAGCTAATTGATGGTGAGTAGGTTTCATATACGAAAAATTGTTTCACAAAACTTAAACCCATTTTTCTCCAAACAGTGTTTTTACGGTTGGCGGGCATTGTAACTCAAAAACTATGCAACCGATTGGTTTAAAATTTGAATATGTTCTTCTGTACATCAATAGCTATAACTCGAACTAGAATGAAGAATATTGATAAAGATCTTCTTTAATTTTCAACTTCATTTTTAGCTAAAAAAATTTGTTTTTTGAAAAAAATAGATTCAAATGTCCGCTGTTTTGTAAATTTTTGCCCGAAATAAATGATCGTAGTTAATTCCCTAGCCAAACATGTACTCTTTCTAATCCCGTTCGATTTTTTGGTTTCAGACGTTCCAGTGAATAGCAATCATGCCCGCCATCAAAAAAAGAGGACTTTTCATTGACCGCAAGAAAGTCCCGTAAAATGTTATTAAAAAAATTATTAAAAAATTTTTTCTTGTTTTTTAAGTTTTAAATTAAATATATAAAAATATCCAAACCTCAGAAGTCGATTTTTGTTCATTTACCAGCCCATTGAAAATCGCAAAAATTAGAAATCGAGAATGGGGTGGTACCCTTAACAACTTCTTATACTCCATAACTTCATTCCTCTCCTTCTAATTTCCTAATTTCACTATAAACGTACGTTCTTTTTCTTCTGTCCTCTCTCTTAACCGCTCTATCGTTTGCACTCTGACTTGCGCACGGATGCATCACATAAAATTCCCAATCAAATTTAGTGACCCACCATATTGTAAATTTAAAACAAAAAAAAAAACTTTCGTGTAGATAACTTTTTTTAACATACTATAATAATTGTAATTGTATAGAGCTCAACGAGTCCGACGTAATAAAAAATATAAGCTCCATTTGAAATTTCACGGTACTTTTCCCCATGTTTATTTTACGAGAAACTTTAAGTGCTTTGTGCCACATGCAAATACGAACCAATTTAACTGAAATATGGTAAAAATAATTTTTTTGGTTATCGCGACAAAATAGGGGGGTAAGACTAGATAACATTAAAAAAATCCACCCAGAGTAAATAAGAACCACCCTAATGTGACTTTGTTAGACTGAGAATAAAAATGGGGATAGATTCTGGCTAGAAGCAAAACTCAATAACAAGTAAAACCTGGAAATATATGAAAGAAAACAAAATACAGGTATGTACCAAAAGAAATCAAAAAAACTATCACAGCTTACAGCAATAATACTCCTCTAAAGATTGGAGGTTCATTTAAGAGCAAAAGGAAAAATAACTGCAAAAATGTTAGGAAAAAGAGCTGCTATAACCCTAGGTGTCTTACAAGTAGGCCAGTTAGTTGCACAATTATATAAAAGAATTCATATTTAAATAACAACGATGGATCAGATTCTATGCAAAATAAATAAAGCCAGCTGGGAGTTTGGCAACTCCTGTAATCTAGCGAATTGGAAGCTAGTGATGGTTTGGATCTTCAATTGCTTGCAGATTTTTCAAAGAAATTTATTGGTCGAATCTGTGTCAAGCCAAGAAGATCCAGACGCCCATCAAAAAACATCTTAGCTATTTAAATGCACAAACAAGTACATAAAAATGTTACCAGCGGGGTCCTCTTGGAGATTGATGCTTCTAGTGCCTCCTCATCCATTCGGAAGGCACCTTGTGCCAATGAAACAGAAAAAAGACCACTACGCCTTTCGTTGCGAGGTGAAGTAATTACTTACTCACCTCTTCCAATTGCTGGCATTGCACTGGTCAGTTTCAAATCAGTCAATCAAGAATGGCAAAAATACCCGATCAACCAGCAATTAATCAATTATCAGCGGATCGAACAACACCAGAGTCAATCATTAACTGGTTCTTCCAGTATCCAACTGATTTGTGCATTTAAATGGCTAAGATGCTTCCCTGATGGGCGTCTGGATCTTCTTGGCTTGATCTGATTTCTTGTCGAAATATAGATCCGACTAATATATTTATTTGAAAAATCTGCAAGCAATTTTTCCAAGCCCGTTCCCTTGGCAGGGATCCCTTGGCGTCTGGATCTTCTTGGCTTGATCTGATTTCTTGTCGAAATATAGATCTGACTAATATATTTCTTTCAAAAATTTATAATTTTTTCCAAGCATTTAAATGATGCTTCCCTGATGGGCGTCTAGATCTTTTTGGCTTAATATGATTTCTTTTCAAAATATAGATCCGACTAATATATTTCTTTGAAAAATCTGCAAGCAATTTTTCCAAGCCCGTTCCCTTGGCAGGGATCCCTTGGCGTCTGGATCTTCTTGGCTTGATCTGATTTCTTGTCGAAATATAGATCTGACTAATATATTTCTTTGAAAAATCTATAAATTTTTCTAAGCATTTAAATGGATAAGATGCTTCCCTGATGGGCGTCTAGATCTTTTTGGCTTGATCTGATTTCTTTTTAAAATATAGATCCGACTAATATATTTCTTTGAAAAATCTGCAAGCAATTTTTCCAAGTGAGGAGGCACTAGATTCATTAACCTCCAAGACGACCCTGCGGGTAACATTTCCATGTACTTGCTTGTGAATTTAAATGGCTAAGATGCTTTCCTGATCGGCGTTTCGATCTTATTGGCTAAATCTGATTTCTTTTCGATGTATAGATCCTACTAATATATTTATTTAAAAATTAGTCTGACCTATATTTCAAAAAGAAATCAGATCATACCAAACATTTTAGCAAAAAAGTTATAAAGTTCGCGTTCCATCAAGTGGAAGCACACCATGAGCCTAGACACAATAATAAATTCAGAGCGCCAAAAGGACTTTATAGGTACTAGCGATTAATGTTTGGCATCTGCTGTACTTCCGAAATTTTACAAAAAACACTAAAATGGATTTTAATTATCTGCGAAGGCACAATCAAGTGCGACGACGATATCCTAGGTTTTGGCAGAGATGAGGAAAAACACAATCAAAGAATATAAAAATTGCTGCGAGTTCTTGCGGAGAACGATGTTCTATTGAATCAGGATAAATGCATATATGGAGTCATCAACGGTCCTTGGACACGAGTTAACATCCGATGCAGTTAAACCCTTGGAGGAGCTTATCCAATCCATCAACAGCTTTAGAGTGCCTGCAACAATTGAAGAGTTGCAGAGCATTTTAGGCCTACTATACTTTATAGGGAAATGGATTTCCCATTCACACTGACCGAGCCCCTAAAAGCTGTGCTGCGTTGTAAAAATGGGAAAAACTGCAAATCGAATAAACTAATGGACTGAAAAACAAGACCAGGCATTTTGTGACACTCAAAAAGGCTATTGCTAACATTCGAGCACTAGGATTTTACGTCTTTGTCAGAACGCAGGTGCTCGCAGATGCAATTCCAGTCGCTCTCGGCGCAGTCCTACTAAAAATAATCTGGAAGGGTCCAAGGACCATCGCATACGGAAACAGCACAGAATTTGAGTTGATTATGGACCACAAGTCACTCAATCTTATCTTTGGACCAAAATCAAAGCCCTGTGCAAGAATAAGAAAGGTAGTTTGAAGGATGCAATCCTATAAGACCAAAGTTACATATCAAACAGGCAAAATGAATATCGCAAACATTTTCAAGATTATGCAAACTCCCAACTGATATTCCTCCAGCGAAGGTTCAGCTTCATGTCTGTCAAATGGTTAAATAGTACTGACTATTAGCCATCGCACTCGAAGACGTTATGGAATTTTCCGAGAAGGATCCGAACATTTTAAAAGCTAGGCAAGGATTAAATAACAAAAATTTGACAATGATGGATTTTCAATCTCTAGACATGAAACTTCTTAATTGATCTGCTCACTATCTGCCACTCTCCTACTATGCGATTTACTAAAAGCTCATGACGATTCCTCTCAAAAAATTTTAATTTAAGCCATCAAAGTTTAATTTCTGCTACACATTGCTCATGTTGAAAGATTTCAAAGAAAGATCACTTCAATTTACATCATATGAAGTTATCACTTCTGCCGGTCGTCCCACGACGACTCACGTGTTTTTTAATACGTGTTTTTTTTATTAATATAAAGCTTATTCCTTAGTAAATAAAACAAAATTCGGAAGGCTTTAATTGGAATTTTTACAAATAGAGATTAATTTAAACTCTTTAAAAATTAGGTTAACAACTTTTAAAAGCTACTGCTTATAAATTGAAAAATAAGACCTGTTGACACACTTGTTCTCTTTAACCTTACTTTAATAATAGTCTTCATAAAATGATAATGTAAACCTGTGAAATGACAATTTTCTCGAAACATCTTATCTTTACAAGTGACTAATTAATACATACAAAATGACGTGAGCAGAAAATGGGAAAAAATCTTTAGACCTTATTTTTTAAATTTCAGCAGTTTGAAAATAAATATATTTGAAACTCGCGGAAATTATTTCTAAAATTCAGAAAAATCTTTAAAAACTAAAAATCTTTTTTAAACTTCGAATTATTTTTTAATCATTTTCAAAACATTAAAAACTTCTAAATATCTTTTTAAAAATTATTTATATTTTTCGAAATATGTTCTTAAAAGTTTTAAAGTGTTTTCAAATATTCTTTAGAGATTAATTTTTGCTAAATAGAAAATAGGTTTGAATTTTCTGTTCAATTTCAGAAAATATTTTCATCATCTTGATACCCCTAAGAAAGCTTAAGTAACTTTAGCATTTAATAGTTATTTTTAAAGGTTTTGCACTTTCAAATTAATTTTCAATCTTCTCTAAACTTCTAAATGTCTTAAATGAAATAATTTAAAAATTTAATTTTTTTCTTAAAATTTAGATTATTTATAGCCAATTGTTGAAATCTTTTGTCCTATTTATTAGTAGTATAAACTTCTAAATTTTACTTTTTCAGACAATATATTTAAAACAAAAGTTATTGGAATTGGAGCTGAACGTCTAACAATGACTTGAGAATTGACCTTGAGCTTGACCTAGAAGTTTTTTTCAAGGCAAAATCTGGTTTTTAAATGGAAATCCCGGTTTTGACACTGGATTCAGAAAGAACGGGAAATTTTACGCCTAAAATTATATTTTTCAGTTTATTTTCGTGACCTGGACAAGGTCATTTCAAGTTCAAATGCTCAAAAACAGCCTCGTGGCTATTTATCTAAGTTTTTTGACAGAACCAACCAACGTTGTAAAGGTATCTTAATTGCGAAAACGACCTTACCAATGTTGACCTTGAGGTCATTTTTCAAGGTCTTTTAAAGGTGAGAATGGTTTTTTAATGGAAAACTTTTATTTGCAAAAATAAAAAGTAGCTTCGTCTAATTATGAACGTGTGTTTACCGAAAATAAAAGTTCCGAGGCGGTGATAGTTTTGAGATATCAATGTAAAATGGCGCCATGCACTTTTAGTATTTGGGTATTCTGAGTAATAGTAATTTTCACTTAATTTTATTTTTATCGAGGAACATTATTATATCCTTAGTAAATGTTATCCAGTTAAGTTTTAACATTTTTATTTCAACTTATTTTTAAATATATTTTATAACAGATAACTTAAAATCATATTTTGCATAAATAGTTGCATGCTTAATCGGCTCTTAAAATTAACAAAATTAAATTAGTATTTTGTTCAGAGTCTTACATTACCAGAAGAATACTACTTTTGTCTTATAGGACAAAGTTCTTGAAGAGATAATTTTTGGTTTCGCCTTGATTTATACTTTTTTAATTGGTTTTTCTGCAATTATTTTCAATTTCATGTTTTTCGATAGTACGCCTGCATTCTCCTCATTATATTTGATACTTCGATAATCGTTATTATCATCATTATCTTTGTCATCGTCTTATGATTTACTTGATGAGGAGGAAGTATTTTCTTCTGATATGTCTCTTGGCTCCTGAATTATTCTAGCCTTCAGTTCCTTTTTCTTCAACCTTTTTTGAATTTTTTCTTGAGCTTCTGCAACTTTTTTTTCCTTATGCAGCAATCTTGACTTTGCTCTTTTTTCTGATCTTGCTGCAGCCTCCTTTTTTAGATAAACATTTCTCTCTAAAATAAACTTAGTCACGTCAGAAGTTACAAAGTAGGGTATTCTTTCAATGTTTCTCTTTCCTTTTCTTTTCAGTGTTTCTGGACAGAACAAGGTGTCACAAATTTTAACTGTTGACTCCTTTTTCCATACCATACTTCTACGTAAAAAATCTTGATCAAAAGGTTGAAGGTAGAGACTGGCCTTGAACTTATGTTAGGTGATCGATATTCATCAAGTTCTCTTCGACACTCAGTAGAAATTGTCGTGAAATGTCTTGAATTCCCAAACCAGAATCTTCTAATGTAAAATAATTTCTTGATTCTCTTAGTATCTGATTATTGACAATTTCATCGTCCAATGGAAAAACTAAACTTTCCTTTAGATTAATTAGACCTTGAAAATTTAAACTGTTAGTATCTGAAACCTGACCAGTCGCCTTTTTCGAGTTGGGGATCTCGATCAATATAACGCCTTGCAAAGTATAATTTGCATTAGAGCCTTTGCCATCAACATTGGACACACCAATATTGGTCTCTTCACGGATTTCGGATTCGGTTATAGTGTTCTCAGCATTAAAGCTGTGCGCTCTGCTAAAAGACATAGTTCTCTTGTGCGTGATTCTCATCATATTCAGATCTAGTTTTGAAATCTCGCCATAATTTTGTAAATAGGCATAGATTGCTGTGGCGATTCTTTCAGCAGATCATATTCTTCACATTCTCTCAATGAAGTAGTACCAATTATCTCTTTAATTATCTGAAAATCAATAGCAGTGTGATCGTTATTAGCACCTTGTCTTTGAACATCTACAACCATACTCGTCATCGGAGAACTTTATTTGCTTAAGCATTTAGAATAGTCCACAGCATCGGGATTCCAAGGATAAAGTCCACATGCAACAAATACGTTGATAAGTGTTTACATTTCTGAAAAACTTTTCTATGATACCTGCAAGAATCGAAGCGACATGTTCTTTGGTCAGAGCTTCATTTGGTTGCAGCAATCTCCATGCCCAAACTGCTGATATCCAATTAGGTATCAGAGGCTTAAGGGCTGCAACGTCTGCTACTTGTAAAATTCTAGTAGCGTTTGGATATTATGCAATTAAAATTATTTGTAATTTTCTACAGAGAAGACAAACTTTGTATGTCAAGTGAGATTTACACCCGTCTACAAAAAGAATTACTGGAAATTTAACATTTTGTTTCTTTAGACTTTTATATAAAACTTGCTCTACGTAATCGTAAAAAAGATCTGCTATCATCCAACCATTGTCACTTAATCCACATCCCCACTCACTAGGTATGCCTTTTTGGATTTGGAAAGTTGTTCTTCTGTTAGGATAAACTAGCATGGGTGGAGTAACTCCGCCGTCAGCACCAAATATAAACATAACGGTAATGTTAGTTTTTGTTTGCCCTACTTCTAATTCGTAGACCTTTTTAGAACCCTACATTGGCAAATACTTTTGAGCATTTTGGACACAGGTGAAGAAAACTTTTATCCCTGATTAGAACTCGCGAAGGATCCTCCAAAATTTCTGCCAAATTCTTAAAAATTCTCCCGTATTTGCGAATCATTTTCGAACATCGGCTTCACCAACTGTAAAACTAGCTGCTGCGACACCTCTATTGGTTCTTTGGACTATTATTGGATGGCGATTTAAAAAACTTTTGTACTAAGCGTTAGCAGGAATTCCATTTGTAAATGGATTCGGTTTTTTGTTCCTTGTTCATAATGTGTCCCCTAAGGGTTTACATAACTTCCATTCCATACCACTTACATAATAAACAGAAAGAAAATTTCTACCTTAATATTTACAAATATTTACAACTATT
>JAAAKG020098341.1:0-15999 GCA_010014905.2 Druon quercuslanigerum | reverse complement strand
AATTCTAATGATAAAAATTGAATAAAAAAATTAAAAATAAAAATTTCGCGAGAAAATAAAGAAAAAACTTTTAGGAAATTGTTTTTTTTAAGGATTTACACAAATTTGAGCAGTTTAAGATATTTTTAAGACTTTCTGATGCTTACAAAAAAGTAAGAATATTTTATGACACTTTTAAAAATTCCAAAAATGCCTAAATATTTTATAAATAAGCTTGAATGTTTTCTAAAATTCTTTAAAAACCTTCCGGATTTATTTTTAATCATTGAAAAAATCTTTTGTAATTTTTTATAATTTTTTAAAAATGTTCTCTTAAAATTAATTGAAAAAAATTACTTTAAATATTTTTAGGAATCCTGAGTAATTTTTTTTAATACATTAAAACCTTTCAGCATATTTAACAAATCTCATAATTTTATTTTTAAATTTTCAAAAATCTCCATCTTATTTTAAGATTTTTTAATATTTTTAAATTTAATATCATTTTTAAAAGCTTTTAAAATCTTCTAAATATATTTTAAAATTTTTTTATACTGAAAATTATTTTTGTATTTTTTCAAAACTTGGGAAATCTTTTATGTAATAATATCTATTGTTTAAACTTTAAATTATTTTCGAAATTGTTTAAAAACTGAAAAATATTTTTTTTAATACTTAAAACTTTTTCCAAAATGTAGCAGTCTTGCAGTCTTGCTCGGCATTAGTTTTTGTAATTTTAGAAATTAATTTGAAATAATTTAATAACTTTTTAAATATTAAAAAATAATAATTTATCAAAATGAAAAATCAATTCAAATTGTCCCTGAAATTTTAAGAAATAATTCAAAATTTGATTTAAAAATAAGTAATTTTTTATGTTAATTTTTCATTTACTGGTCCGCTCAGTATTATTATATTATAATTATTATTATCATCAATATTATTATTCAAAAAGTTGAAAAATCTACACAATCAATATTTTTTTAAATTATGCAAAAATTAAAAAAATTATTTAAAAAACTTCCAGATTCTTTTTTGGACAAATTTTAAAATCTTCAAAGCTAAGCATTAATGGTTTGGAAAAAAATCTAAATCATTTTAAGTTTTGCTAGAAATTATTATTGTCCACAAAAAAAAATTGTTTAAAAATTCATTTCTTCAAATTTTTAATTTTTTAAATTTTATTAAAAAATTAAAAATTTGATTCAAAATTCATGTATTATGTTAAAAATTATTCTGTTTTGTTAGAAACATAATCTTATTGTTTAAAAATTAATTTTTTTGGTTGAAAATTTATTTATTCTATTCAACATCAATCTGTATGGTGGAAAATTAAATATTTTTATTTAAAAATTCATTTCTTGGGTTGAAAATTAATTATTTTAATTAAAAATGTAATTCTTTAACTTTGATTTAAAAGCATTTTAAGGATTAATAATCTTAATAATTTAACAACAATCTTAATTATTAAATTAAGTCCCATAAAAATTATTAAGAATTTGCAAGCAGATCAATTTTTAGGAAATTATTTATTTATAAAATATGCAATTTAATTAATTAAAAATACTTTTTAACGCAAAATAAATTTTTTAAATAACTGCTTATTTCCTAAAAGCTTTTGAACATTTTGACATTTTAGTGTCATTTTCTTTAAAAACATATTTCGATGAAATTTAAGGACATTTTTTTTATTTTTTTGAAACAAATTTAATTGTTTATATTTGGCGGCTTTATAATTTGAAATTTTCCCAGCAATCATCAAAAAATTATTTTTTTTATATTTTTGATCTTTTAAAATTATCTTTTATAATATCTTCTTTTAAAAATATCTTTTAAAATTATTTGAATTTTTCATAAAATTTTTTTAAAATTTTAAAAAATAAAAAAATATTTCTTGAAGTATTTCAGATGCTTTTTGACAATTTTGTAAATCTCTTAAAACATTCCCTTAAAATTAATTTTAAAAAAACTTATTTTAATTTTTCCCAGGAATCTGAAGAAATTTTTTTTATTCTTTCAAAATTCTTAAAGTTTCTTTTTCCGAATCGTTTCAAAACTTCTAAAGACCTTTTAAGTTTGTTTTAGTTTTTTTTCTAAAATTTGGGAAAGTGCAAAATAGTTTGTCTAAAACCTTTTTCAATTTTTTAAAAATATTTTTTAAAAATTAAATTAAATTAAAATTTTTTTTATCAATAATTTTTAGAAACATTCACAAATAAACTCAATGATAAAATAAAATCACCTTTTATTATATTTTTAAACTTTGAATAAAAAAAATTTACCCTCACTGGCCTCTATTATTTATTTATAAATTTAGAAATATTCAATATAAAATAAAAATTTGCAATTCTTAGATCAGAATCTGATCTGTAAATAATTCGATTAAATTCGAAAGGTTGTTCGAAACTATGTTAAATCCGAGTAATCGTGCCGCTGCTAACTGTCGGCCTACTTTATAAGAACGCAGCAGTTAAACTTCTTTTGTTCTTTTTTGTGAAATAACTTTCGCAATGAGACGTCGTTGAAATCCTCTGACCCAATCAAATAAGGAAAAAAAAAATTCATTCCAAAATTAGAATTGATATTTTTCCTAAAAATTAAAAAATAAATAAAAAATAAAATTACACCTAATTGTTTCTAAAAACACTAATTTTTTATTTCAATAAATATTTTTTAGAGAGGCTCACAGCCGTAAGAATAATCCATGTGTTCTGAGAATTACCATGAGAAGATGGCAAGGTACGAGGATTTTGATTTTCATCCTCGAAATGTGCTTCCCAATTTTTTCCAAAGGAGGTATAGAGCATATAAAAAAATTTTTTCTTTAATATTTTCATTGATTAGAATTTCTTCTTCAAATCGTCAAAATATTTTTTTATTTTTCAGAGCCAAAAATAGGTAGCAGAGGAGAAATTTTGAGGGAAACAAGAAATTCACTAAATTTCGAAAATGAAAAATTTGTCGACATTAGATCCTCATTTTCCTGGACTGGGCCAAATGCCCTGGCCAGATCTTCTCTTTTAGAACGACAGGAAAAATTACAGTTTAACTGTGAAGAGATTCCCGACAAAGAAATTCGACGAGGAATTGTCGATCCTGAAGAATTTAATAATATTTTAGTAGACGAACAGCATAAACTTCTCTACTGCTACGTTCCAAAAGTAAAAAAAAAAAATTAATTTTTTATAACACGGGTCCATAATGGCCACTTTTTCTCCCTAGGGAGTAAAAGTGTCGCATTTTGACCCACATCGGCTCGCGCATGCGCACTCGTCTTCGCCTCCACGCGGCTTCGCCATCACGCGTGCGCTCGTTTTCGACTCTTACTGCGCACATCGCACGTGACGTCAAACTCCCCCCCCCCCACTGCCGTCCCAAGTAGTAACTAAATGGCAGCAGATTCAGCACCAAGTTTATTTTTGCGTATAGAATAAAAACGAACAAAAATTAATAGGATGGCCGTTGTAGTCAAAGAAAAAAATTTCGGTCATTTATTTGTCAATGAAATTTAAAATTTATTTACTGAACACTTCTTACATTAAAAATTAAATTATGTTAATTATTAAAAATAGTTCAAAAATACTTAAAAATCTTTAACATTTTTTTTTAAAATCTCGAAACATTCACGTGTTATTTTACTTTTTTCAATTTTTATATACTTTTTTTATTTTGTTCCTAACTTTTAAAAATATTTTAAAATAGTTCGAATTTTTCGTAAAAAATGTTCCTATAATTTGTTTTAAATCCTACCAAATGAAAAAAAATCCTTGAAATCTTCCACATTTATTTTTAATAATATTGTAAATCTTCTTAAATATTCTCTTAAAATTAATTTTTCAAAATAAAAAATTATTTTCAATTTTCCCACGAAATGTTTTTACTATTTTGAAGGCTTTCAAAATTCTTAAAAAGCTTCTACATTTTTTGTTAAAAATTTAAGAAAATCTATATTAGGTTTTATTTTAGAACGTGGACTATTTGCACCGATTTTGTCGGTTTAAATTATTTCAAATAATAGTTCTAAATATTATGTAATATGGTTCTCTTTTCTATTAACAAATTTTAAATTGAAATTATTATTCACTTTTTAATCTTAAAGTACAATTGAATTTTAAAAATCATTAAATAATTTATATTGACAGTTAATCAACTAAACATTTTTTTTTAAATTAAAAATCTTCGTTTGTAAAAACTTATACTTTTTAATTGTTTAAGTCCTAAACCCTCGGAGAACTTCTGCTAATATAGTTCGAGGTCTAACCTTAAATTTTAGCGCTAAATATTAAAAATTAAAAAAGTTAAAGTTTAGCCGTTAAATTTCATAAAAAAAATTTTCGTAGATTTTTTAACCTTGGTAAAGATATCAACAATAGTTCAATATCACAGAAATTATTTTTATCAGGTCTTAAGTATACCCCAGAATTTATTCAAGGCAATCGGTCCAGTCATTGTGGAATGGTAATCGTTTAAAAAATGTATTGGGTCAGATTGACCCAGGACTGTTCTCCCGGATCAAAAAAACAGATGTGCTCCTCGAGGGTTAAAGCTGTATTTTTAAATTCATTAAATTAAAATGTACATTAAATGTACAATAAATGTTAATTAAAGTAAAATGTAAATCTAAAATGTTTTAAGTGAAAGATTTTGGAATTGCGCATTCTAAACTGATTGATACCAGAATTGAAAAAGATAAGAATTTAACTAATTATTTAAAATATGGTTGCAATCAGAGTTGGACAGCTTTTTTCCTTAAATGGTAGACAACTGGACGAGTTGTGATGGCAGCAAAAGTTCTCGGTACCACAGAAAATTGAAAAGGATAGAAAAAAAATAGGGTCAAAAAAGATTCTTAAATGATAAAATCGCATCTGACATAACCTCTCTTTCTCAAAACGATTCTGAGACGCGTCAATTAAAAACGAAAAAAGATATACAAAAATATTTATTTAAAATCAATTTCTCTCAAACTAAAATAAGCAGATCGCAAGATAACCTATAAACACGCGTGCTACAGTTAGGAAAACCACGAATTTAAAAAACTGGTATATATATATATATATATATATAGAGGTACTGCAACTGCGTTAGCTATGCGTAAGAGGAACAGGATGCGACTTATTGTTGTCATGGTAACGGGTTGTCGCTTCGTGTTCTTGTTAAGCGTCCTCGCGCAAGCGCAGTACGTCGACATGCCCAAGTTGGTATAACTGATTATGCAGTGCATTCCTTTAAAGAATGATAGTAAACAATATTGAAAACGCGATGAAATTCGCAACTGATTTTTGATCAAATATGTAGTTACTACTTTTCATGGTGGGACGGCTACTGCATAATATACTCTTCCAGGTAGCCTGTACAAATTGGAAACGAGTGCTCATGATAATATCAGGAAAATGGAATGGCAGTGATCCTCTCGAAATTCCAGCTGACCAAGCTCATGCCTCTAGAATAGAAAGGCTCAGCAATTACACAATTCCCGACATCGAGGATAAATTAATTAATTACGATAAACTTATTGTCGTGAGGCATCCGTTGGAAAGGCTCCTTTCCGCGTATAGAAATAAACTGGAAGCCCGGCATGAAAAGAGCTCGAAATATTTCCAAGAGCGATTTGGAAGGAAAATAATCAAAGTAGGAAAAATTAGTTAATGAAAAATGATTAATCAATATCATAAAAATTTATTTCAAATTTATTTCAATTTATTTTACATAGAAATTTAGAGCAAATGCGACAAAGGAAGCTCTGAGTAAAGGAGATGACGTGACTTTTGGGGAATTTGTAGATTTTATAACAGAAAAAAGGGAGAATGGAATCCAAAACGAGCACTGGAAACCATTTTCAGATTTGTGCCATCCCTGTCTAGTTAATTATAATCTCGTTAGTAAATACGAAAGTCTGGTGGAAGATGCAACTGAAATTTTGGAAAGAATAGGCGCTGAATCAGTATCGTAAGATTCTTAAAAATTAAGATATAATTGTTCATGATTTCATTGGTCCTTCCAGATTAATATTTTTATTGGATTTCAGGTTTCCGGCAAGGATTTCGAAAAATGCACCAACTTCGAAAAAACTGGACGAGTATTATTCGACTCTGAGTTTCAAGCAGCTTCGAAAACTTGAAGATTTATACAGATTAGATTTGAAGCTCTTTGATTATTCTCTCGAGGAGATTTTGGGATTCTCGATAGCATAATTTTTGAGAATCTTCGATCTCATCAATGTGATATGTAAATATTGAATGAAAAATTTATTTATACACTAGAATGTTTTTCAAGTATTCAGAAATCAACGCCTAGTCCTATTACCAGCTTAACATAATTTTATTACTCAGAAGTACTTGTAACATTTTTTTATCTTTAATTCTACATTACACAATTACTTCAATTCAACTTTTCGAAAAAAATCAGATTGTCGTCTCAACTTTGACGTGTAAAGGTACTGCGCCTGCACTAGCTATGCTTAAGAGTAACACGATGCGACGTATTGTTGTCATGGTAACGGGTTGTCGCTTCGTGTTCTTCTTAAGCGTCCTAGCGCAAGCGCAGCAGTCTAAATGCCAAAATTGGGAAAACTACTTATGCATTTACGACATCCAGGTATGTCCGGTGTATATACGGCAAATTATTTTCGTAAAATTATAAACAAAACGGGCAAAAAATGACTTCATTTATTTACAGAATTTTCAGCTTAGCACAATTTTAATACTGAGAAACACTTGTAAAAAGAACAAATAATTATTTTTCAACAAATTTTTCTCGAAGATAATTAAAAATTTGAAATGAAAGATTGGACACAAAAGTGTGGAAGAATTTTTCTTCCAGTCGGTAAAAGAAATTTTTTTTCCGCTTCATTCTCAGACAAATAATGAAATTTCTCTAAAAATGAAGTTTGAAATTCCTGCCCTAATTTAATTCATAACCCATACCTCATTTAATCAAAGATGTTATACGTCGGTTTAGTTCATACATATCACTTTTTTTTTAAATTTGTACCATCTGCGTAATATCTTTGATTAAATCATAACCCACACCGAAACACAAATTTAGATTACTTTATTAAATACAATATTAGAATTAAAAATTGCGAGCACAATTATTATGGCCGGGAAATGTATGGTCGTTGGTCAGTTTCGATTTTCCAATTACCAAGGACATTGGTATTATTTCTCGTACGATGAATTTATAGAACCTTCTTCACACGCGAATGGATGCCTTAAAAAATGAATCACAAATCTTAGAGGGAAATTTAATTAAAATTTATATTAATATTTAATTAATATAATTATATATTATATAATTATATATAAAATAATATATATAATATAATAATATAATTATTTCAAACTAAACAGGTAAGTACAAATTATTCTTATTCAATTTTATGTTGCAATTTAAAAGAATAATCAAGCATGTTGTCGAAAAAAGTTCCCTGTATTTAAAAAAAAAAATTGATGACATTTCCAGGTTTTAATAACCATTTATTAATTCGAAGCGCTAAAAAAATAATAAGTCAAATTTGAATAATTTAAATTTAAAATCATGCAGTTTAAACGTTTGCATCTGGAGATTTAAATATTCTCCGCTATTTCCCGGTTTAGCAGTTACCACGAATTAGAGAGAAATGAGGTTTTTATACTTACGGGAGTTGCAAGAAATGAGGACTTTGGAACACTGTTGCTAGTCTCCAACTTGAACGTCAAAGCTAAGGGATACATTCTTGCACCTGCAAGAAAAAAACAAACAAAAAAACTATTACCTTCTGTTCAATGATAAAAGGATTTTGTTTGAATTGTAATACTTCATTAGAACGCTGTGGGAAATATTCAACATATCTCTTTCTGTTTGAATAATTCTCATCAAATTTTTCGAAAGGAGATCTTTAGTTTACAAGAGTGGGAAAAGTTTTCCTACTTACAAAAGTTGCAAAGAATGAAGACTCATGCGTCCCTCTTGGAAAGGGAAAAGAGATTGATAGCTATCCTCAGGATTGAAGTTGACAGACAGCTACAAAGTTGGTATTCATCAAACCCCAGACCCAAGAGATGCTCAATCCAAAAACAAAATGGACAAAACTCGTTCAAGTCTGGATAATCAATGAGTAGTTCCTAATTTCCAAGAGGAAGACCTGGATTGATGATCTGATGAAAGATGAGCCAAGATTGACTTCCAGTTCGCAAGCCGCATTAATGTATAAATTCAAGGTTCAACAACTCTTCGATCGAGTACTTCAAGGTCAGAAGGTTCTTATTATTGATTTGGAACATTATACCAATTACCAATTCCCTGGTTACACTTTTACATGAAGAGAAATCTAAAGATTCTAGAATCGGCGGTAGAGTACAATAAAAGTGACTTGCAGCAAGAAATCGCGACATTTACATTTATGTAGTAAACCCAACATGTCAAAACATGTAGAGGTAATGTGCCTGCTTTAGCTATGCGTAAGAGGAACACGATGCGACTTGTTGTTGCCATGGTAACGGGTTGTCGTTTCGTGTTCCTCTTAACCGCCCTAGCGCAATCGCAGTACGTCGAAATGCCAAAATGGATTAATACAATTTGAAAGTCTATTCTTCTGAGTTACAAAATATTTTATAAATATATTCATAAAAATAAGATTCAATTTAGTTTACAATTTCGGTGAATTATTTTACAAAAGTTCAGACGTAACAATCATCGCTTTCGAGCACTAAATTAAAGTAGAAACCAAGAATTATACAACCGTAAGATTATCAGTTATTACACACATTTAAAACAAAATAATATTATCCAAACAATAATGCATGGAACCTGAAGCTCTTCTACGTAGACTATGTTCCAGAATATGGTATACAAAAGAGTGGAGATAAGACTCCAAACTTTCAGGTTTTGACTGTCCATTGATAACAATTATGACACTAAGTCCCTCTTCAAAATTCTTAAATAATGAAAACAAAATTACAAATGTAGAAATTAAAAAATGTGCAATGAACTAAATTAAAAAAAAAATGTTTTTACTTGTTAAAATAGTTGTATCCAGATCACAATATGCTTTATAATTCTTCAAATTATGATTCTTTTATTCAATACAAACGATCTTAGCTTCAGTAAATCGCTATCATTTTTTTTTATTACAGGTAAAATTTTATGATTCTTCTCATTCAAAAGTCGAATAGAATGATACATAATTTTCTTTTTTCTTTCGGATGTAAAAACAATATTTTTTGTGTGGCGTCGTCAAGAATCCGCTATGTGACTTTCGCGTTTCATAAAAACGTTTGCGTGCGCAAAATTTATACAGAGTTGCGAGGGTCATTCAACCCTACATGTAATTAAATTAAGCGAGATTATTTCGAAGTTCGATCCCTATAATTACGATGAAGAAAAGTGTTTCTTCATCGTAATTATTATTAATCTGAAATGTGACCAAGCTACCAGAGAGTACCGAAAGTGTCCCGCATTTATTCTCTTCGACTCGAGTAAGTATGTAATAAAATTCGATATTAATATCATTTTAATATTAAACAATCCATATTAGGTACATTATAACCTAAATAGGGTTACAAATTAATATATTTCGATGACATAATTAATTTCAGTCCAGCCTACAAGAAAAAACAAACTGTACCAGTACAAATGCGGGCCCACCAAATTTTTGGAGCAGACCACAATCACGTGACTCTGCTACCATTTTTTCAAAATTTAGTCATATTTATAAAAAATACAATAGTTTAACTTGAAAATCATTAATAAAAATGCAACTTAATTATTTAAAACCATTTAAAAACACTCTTAAAACTTTTAAAACTAGAAACTCCCTGATTCACGAAAGCTGCATATAACTGTAGGCCGAAGAGTATTCATTCCAAAGGCAAACTGTAGCGAAAAATAAATCTAACTATGAGTTTCACCTGCCACCCCCTGATAAAAATCAACAGGCGTAACGGTAGCATGCATGCTTTTCTCATCATTCCACAGTCATTCCCAAAAGGGTGCCCATCACAAACTTTTTATAAAGAATGGAAAAAGTGTTATAAATAGAAGCCGCAGGACCTATGTTACGAGGTGAAATTCCACCCGTCACATTAAATGAATGCACAACTCCTCTTACCGGATCCGGAAAGTTAGCACATCAGATTATCGAAAATTAGCTCCCTATTGAACATTGTCGGAAGCTCTGTTGACGCTTTCGTGGTTTTGTGGATACCGCAGTTCCTTGGATCAATGCAGCTTGACAATTGAAGAGTAGGTAGGCGTCCGAACATAAACTTATTTTTTTTCTTTTAATATCGTACTTTACTATCATATAGACTCCACCTATTAAAATTCGCGGCGGGACGGCAAAGTTTATTGTTCTGTGCTAAACTATTCCACATAAAAACCTGAATAAAAAGTACAGTCTGTTAAGTAAGAGCGTGTCCAGCATAGCTTGCAATCGGTGAGTGATATCGACTTCAATTTTTTTTGATCGGTAGAGGGAACCTCTGTCTTTGGGGCTTTGAAAAAAAAATTCAGGCGAAGTCAATCTTGCGTCGGGAAAACACTAAAATCGCGATGAGTGACATTTACGCAAAGCGCTTCGAGGCCGTGTTCCTTTGCACACACCCTAAAGGACCAAAAATGAACTATGTAGTGGCGGCCAAATACATTAAAAAGTCGTTATCGTTTGTCAAGAAGTGGGTTCAACGATTTAAAGAGTCAAAAACCGTCGATGACCTTCCAAATCGTGGTTCGGTAGGAAAAGTGACCAAAAAGGACGAAAAGCGAATCGTGGCTTTGTTTTCGCGCAATCCTGGCTTGTCCTTACGTGAAGGACAAGCGAAATTGAAGCAAAAAGGTCTGGAGTTAACACACGTCGCCATTCGGGAACATCTCTGCGCAAACAATGTAAAATGGCGGAGTACCGTTAAAAAACCAGTCTTGTCTGAAAGCCCCGTGGCCAAACGGCTCGCCTGGGCTCAGGAAAACATAGATCGCGATTGGGGTAATGTAATTTTTTCCGACGAAGCTTCTGTTTGGGGTTTCGCAACCATAACACGTGCCTGGTGTTCCACATCAAATCAGTTCGTCCAGCGAACCGTCAAACATCCAATCAAGGTTCATCTTTGGGGCTGCTTCTCAAAGAAGATAATGATCCCAAACACCGGAGCCGGTTCTGTACTGAATGGAAACGGGAAAAATGCAATGTGAGACTTGATTGGCCTTCGCAATCGCCTGATGCAAATCCTATCGAAAACGTCTGGGCCAACATCAAGCAGAAGCTCCGTGGAAAACGTGTTTACACTTTGAAGCAGCTCTCCCGACAAATTCGACTTATTTGGAAGGCGCTTCCCCTCGAATACGCCGAAAATTTAGTGGAAAGTATGCCTCGGAGGTGCCAAGCAATAATTGATGCTGGTGGTGATTAGACTCACTATTAAACTGAAAGCGTGTTACCTCAGAATGTATTTAATGTATGCATAAGTCAAAAATTTTTGTTCAATAAACTATTTTAAATTATGCTGGACACGCTCGGTACTTTTGAAGAGATTACTTTGAAAAATGCTCCACTTTTAAGGCAAGTTGGCATTGACTATGATGAAGTATTCTCTATTGTCGTTGCGTTATATAATTACTTATTCTCTCTCTGTCTCTTTTTATCTCTCCCTCTCTCTTTTTCTTTAAACTTGGAATTATGAGTGATTAGATTCATCACGTTCTTAGACTTTAGGCATATTTATTTTCCGTGTTGTAGTTTCGGGTCACGCCCTTCAGAAAAATGAGTACCTGGTCTAGACAGGATATTACTCTGAGCGCAGGTCGTCGTACTAGCGTTCATGACATTTTTAACAATGCTTTTATGTTTAAAAAATGAATGTAGATTTAAAAAAAAACTAGTTATCTCAAAATAACATTCTACCAATTTTAAAATGCTTCGACTCCAAGTATAACATTTACTGAATTAATGGCTGATGAAGATAGCGATCGCTATCGAAACGTTGTAAATATATTAATAAACATGTCTGGAAGATTCGTAAGAATTAAAGTAATTTTTTTATTTTGTTTTCAAAATCTCATTGTGTCTTTAGTATTGTGACTCATTGAGCTGAGAAGTTCGTTACGGTTTCTATAGTGTGAATAAATGAATGCTTTATACAAACATCTAGATCTATCATCTTTCGGAGAATCTCCGAAAACAAATATGACATACGAGGTATCGATATTCGAGGTTTTTGTTCAAAAAATGTTTTTTTTTTCTGGAAATACGTCTATTGTGAATTTTAATGGGTTATCCCATTCTGTTACATAATAAATTCATTATCTCTGGTTCTACTCATGATATCGTTAGGATTCTTCTTTTATTTTTATGGTAATAATATCAGGTTCCAGTCACGTGAAAGTTGTACCTTCAACTTGAGTTTCCTTAAGAATAATAATAATTTAATTGTTTAAACAATATTATCATAATGTTAACCACAACGAAATCGATTGAAAAAATTACTATCGTATTCGTTATGTTCTTAGCTACAAACCCCTTTTTCAGAAAGATGGGGCCGGTACTAGTTAAAATGTGAGAAAATAATTTCAACTGCTTTTCACGTAGGGCGGGCAGCGCGCGATGAGATGAAACGTCTAGAAGCGTGCCTAAACATTTAGTACTCGAGCAATAAGAACTTCATAAAAAAATTTGACAAAATTTGGAGAGGTGGCAATTTTTTTTGTCCAAATCCGTACGATCTGTAAAAGAATGTCCCATGTACAAAAACACCTTTTTAAAATACTAGTTAGAAATTTTTATTTGTGTAACGTCCCGAACTTTTGAGTCTTTCGATCAATAATGTCGTTTTTATCTGTGCGAAAAATTTTCCAAGGAAGGAATGAAACATTTTCTTATATCTTTTATTGTAGTCGATTAGAAAATTTTAAGCGCAAAATTTTTCATCTTGCATTCCGACTTATATTAATAGCAATACTAGTATACTCATAGTAAAATATTTTTTTCGGTAAGCTTGAAAAGATTATTTTGAAATGTGTTTAAGGGGACAGGTACATTTTTACCTTAAAAATAAATAATACCAGAAAGAAAACTTTATCTCAATATTCCAGACTTATATCCTTAAAAAGAATGCGTGTTCTTTACTTCGGGTTTGCGATCGATCAAAACTCATGGTCATGTTTACCAAAAGTCAACATTTTTCAACACCAAATCTAAAAATACAACGGTGTGTTCACCCACCTGTGGATTTACTTAAGGTATCCACCTAGTTAAATTTACTATAATAATGGTACGATACTGCAATTAATATTTGTATTTTGCTAAACATAACTTTAAGTTTTAATGACCGTAGGACAAAAGCAAAGAACAAGCGTTCCTTTTAAGAATTAGCAAGAAGTTTTTATTAATACAAAAAATATTGGTGATGATATAATATGATTTGAATGCAAATCAAGTAATTTCTTAGACCGATAAAATTTATAGTCAACAACGTTCACCACGATGAGATCTTTGATGAAGATTCACATTGTATCGAAACGTACGTAAGATGTTAAATTGGAGATAAAAATAAAAATGTTTCATGAATGATGAAAGTTCGCATTCAAATCATTTTTGTTTATCTATGATGACCGTAAGATATATTAACTACAATTCAAATCTACAAAACATATTATGTACAAAGTATGTGTTTTCAGAAAACTCAAATTTCTTCAATAAACTTTATGAAAGAATTAAGCAATGGTATCAGAGAAAAATATTTTCCTCGACAATTTTGAAGAGATTACTTTGATGAATGGAGCAAAGTTAGCATTTAAAATTTAATTCTTGAAGACGCGATCTCTACAGAACCAAGATAGAAGACAAAAAATTAACTTTTCCTCTGACTGAAAAGATTCATTTGTAATGTGTTCAATGAGATGGGTGTTTGGCACCTGACGATTCTTCTACCAAGCGAGCCATTTTGTAGCGATGTTCCTAGCTATAGGTCCTATAAAGCTGGCAAAGTCATACATTTTTTCCAAGGCTTGTTCCGTTGCAACATAGAAACTCGAACGTCTATGAATCGGGCTTTAGGTAATAGTGTAAATATGCCTGCAAGTTGAAGGGGGGTTCAAGGCCTGAGTGAATGTGCGCGGGCAACCGGAACGGCCCAGTCTCGAGTCGATCGCGATGATGAATGACTGAATCTATTGAGATATCAGTTACGGAAAAGTCATTAGCGCCAAGTGGTGCTAAGGCAAATCCCCGAAAGAGAAATCGTCCTGGAAAAGGTTCGACCCAAAAGTGTGGTGACAACTATCGCGAGAAGTTCAGAGATGAGTTCCTTAACTCAGACAATGCAATCCGAGGACGCAAAGCGCTGGTTAAGAAATGGCTGAATATTGATCTCACTGAGATCAATGTTTACAAGCCAGTGGTCTTCAAGTCTATTACTTGGATGCCGGTATCCTTGCGTGAAGTAGGTGCAGCAGTGTCCCTCTGCTATAGCCGTTTACCTTCTTTGCATCCACAGAAAGTGGAACAGCTCTGTACCATATTCCAAGCTTATCGAGTATCACTTGCTCAAGTGACGCTTAGATTAAGCTTACTTTTTAAACATTGATGGTTATGCCCTTCAGGCCAATATACTCCTAATTTACGATGATGTGATCCTCCTTAACACAAGTGTCACAATGTTCTCTCTACCCCACAAGTTCCCTCTGCCCCTGAGCTAGGGATTTATTACAAGAGGAAACTTGACGTAATTTAAATTTTTTTACGGATAATTTCAAGTGGCGATGACGAGGCGTCTGGTGCCAAAAAAGGTAAATATCTCTCTCTTTTATTTAATTTTCCTTTATTAGAGCCAAAATTTAATTTGGCGGTATTCTCAATTCTGCGTCCCAAAGAGCTGAGAATGTCATTATATGTGAATAAATGAATGCTTTATAAAAACATCTTAATTTTCATAGCCTTCATTTTGTAAGGATGACTATCTGAGAATAAAGATGTTATTTAAATTCCAAATCTGATTTTTCTATCAGAAGTGGGATTTCATAAACTTTCTGTGACTTACTTTATAGAATAATGATTACCATCTGAAAGGACTTGTCTTCAGTGAATTTTACGAATTTCTCGAGACTTCGAGAGGAGGAAACTCATTCAAATGCGAGTTGTGTCACGGCCATTTTACCGAATAATAATCCGTTCTTGGATTCCTTATTGCTGAATATATATATCTTCAAATATATGGTCAAATATATCTTCAGAAACTCCGCTTTTATGAACTCATGTTGTATTACATAATCGCAGTATTCGTCATTTCGTTCTAAAAGTGCTTTTATTTCATCTTTTATACGGAAAGTTACGTAGAAGGTTTTGAATTGAAGATCACGAAGTACGATTGTTTTTCCACAACTGTTGCATTCTTTTTAGCGATTTAACGTACAAAAATTCCAAAAAACCTACCGCAATCAGGACAAATCTCACGGTACCGTGCAAAATCTGACGAAAAAAAAGTTTGCCACATATTATTTAGTGCTTGGTAGTACTGGTAAGATGATGATGCAATTAACTGCTTGAAATAAATGAGTAACCACTGTGTAAGTTAAATTTTCGAAAAGAGCAAATTTTACTAACATTACCAAGAGTTACCCTTCACTTATAACAACCGTTGTTTTAACGGGGGGAAAGCAAGTTGTTTTTATCAAACGTAATGTTTTAATTTGTCAAAATATTGAAATAGCTGAACCATTATTTCTAAAAAATTCAAGAGATATAAAAAAAAAAAAATGGAAAATCAAAAATTACATTTTTTCATTCATATATTTAAAGTAAAATTACTTTTTTGGTTCAAAATAAAGTACAGTCCACAAATATTCACCGATTTGGACAAAAAAAATTGTAAAAAAGCTAACAAGATATTTAACCCTCAAGCGTCAAGGTGTGGGTTGAATCCAACCCGAACGCATTTCAAACTTCCATAGCTCTTCCCCCCCCCCTTATTTTTTCGTCGCCATGCTTCAGGTACCCTTTCTGGCAGTCGTGTTTGTGAAGCCCTAGAAGTCACATCGTTCTTGTCTTAT
>JAAAKG020098319.1:0-16000 GCA_010014905.2 Druon quercuslanigerum | reverse complement strand
TTTTTGTCGCTGGGGTACAAAGCACCCCAATGTGTCAAGTATGTCACACAGCCGAAGTGTGTCAAGTAAGGGTTAAAGGGGAAAATAGTGTTACATATTATAAATTATTATTATTATATTATATTATTATGATTATTATGTTTTATTACAACATATCATTAAACGTTACTTTGGACGTATTTTTTAGCAATAGAATCAAATTATAAACAAGCTTCATAACTACTCGGACATTCACCTCAAATTTGCGCTTTAAAAGAAAAAGTGAAAATAATATTATGAAATGACTTGACATGATATTTGAACGTGAATGAATTTTTTGTCGCAAATAAGCATAACATAGTTTTAATGCTTGTCTTTTCAAAAATCTGGTCTAACTTTACTATTCTCACCGAAATTAAAGTTAATGAAATGTTTTAATCGCGTACCAAGTCTGTTAAAGGCTTTAGAACCACGGTTTGAATTTACTTTGAAAAACAATTATACGGTTATTTTTCTTAAAATTAAAAACAGCAAGAAACGATTGCAGAACCAAATATAATTAGGATTAGGATTATTATTAGGAATATTAGGATTATTAGGATTTTTTAAAAGGTTTTGTCATTCCTTGTGTAAATTGTCTTTATCTGGTATGGAGACAGCTCTGTATACAAGGGAGTTGATGACCGATTGTTTTTGAGATGGGTGGTGATGGGAGGAGGCACGTAGGTATATGTTTGTATGGGAAGGTTTTCTGCAAACTTTATGCCCTAATTTGTTTTCAAATCTTTTGTAAACTGATACGTCCAAGAAAGGGATTTTTCCGTGTTTTAAGTTCCATGGTGAACTGGATATATAGATGTAATCGATTGATGAAATCTAAAAACTTACTTAGTTCATCTTGTCCATGTCGCCAGGTGACAAAGGTGTCGTCAACGTAACGGAACCAAAATTCCAGTTTAAGCTTAGATTTGGCTGAAGATTTTAGTTTCTAGATGTTCCATAAAAATGTTGGCTATTACAGATGAGATTAGGGATCCCATTGCTGCTTGTAAGGTTTTTTCGTAGAATTGGTTATTGAATGAGAAGTAAGTATTATTGTGACAGTGTGATATGAAAGGTATGAGCTCGGAAGGAAAGTTTGTAAAAGATTTAATAATGTCAATTGTATCAGAAATAAGTACCTTTGTTAAGGGTAATACTATCTCGAAACTCAATATGATGTCTTCCGGTTGAATGTGAATCTATTGCATCTTTTTCATAAACTCAAATGAGTTTTGAACATGAGTGATAAAGTTTCCTGTAAAAGTATTTAGTTATGTGACGACGAAGCGCGCCAGGTTGTAAGTTGATCAGTTTATTGCGCTGACGGTAGGTCTGCGTGAAATTTCATTCTGGTGGGTTTTTGGGATCCCGTGAAGTCTTGGAGAGATGGGATTAGTAGGTTTTAAATTAGATATTGTTTGGCTGTCACGTTTAGATTCTTTGAGAAAGGTTTTTTTTACTGACTATCGGCAGGTAGAAGGTCCATGATACTTTTTTGTAACAGTCTTCTTTATTCATTATTATTATTGTGTTGACTACGGGTAATATGATGAAGTCTTTGTTCCAAATAAGTTTTTTAATTGTGATTTTTTCTTGTTTTGTTAAGTTTGAGGAGGGAACATGAGCTTGGCGTAAGATGTTGGCTACCCTACATCTTATGTCATTCGCTTTTTCGGGTGAAAGATTATATATTGTGTATTCCAAATTGCTGATGATTGCTTTTTTCGGGATTTTTCAAGGAGATTCTGCAAAATTATGTCCTTTGGATAAGGCTCAAATCATTTCATTGCTTAGAGGATGGTCAGAGATGTTTTTTACTGTGTAAGTTAGTGGTGTTTGCCTTAGTGGAAGTAGTTTTTCAAATATTACTTTTTATCCTTGAGTGGAAAGATCTTTAAGCTGTCAGGAATGATCAAATGATGTGCGGTCCAATGTAGAACAAATATCAAATCTGGGGGTGTTTGATAGGTTTTATTATTTCTTTCAAGAGAAGCAAACTTGTTTTATGCAAAACTAATTTGGATTTTCACGTTCCCAAATTATTTTTCAATTGTAAAAATGTTTCGAAGATTTTTTTGTCCCTGCATCGTTTCGAAAATGCTAAAGGTGTTAGTAGCCTACCTTAAGAAGTCCTGAGCTTACTAAACGTGTTGGTCTTAGTAAGAATACTCTCCCCGTAGAGTTCTTAAATTATAGATTTAATGCTTTGAAGATGGTTCATTTTGATAAAAAGAGATATGACGGGTTTCAATCGTCTTGTTTAGGAGGCTTACTTCCTTATAATTACAGTGAATCTACTTAATTTTCTGAATACTCTTTATTTGAAATAAAAACCATAATTTAACCATTCCACAATTTAAAAAAAAAATATTTATAACTATATAACATTTTAATTTAATAATTTAAAATAATAAGCATAATATTTAGTTAGAAAAACGTTTATTTTTCAACCTTTTGGCCTTAAAAAATTGACTTGCTTACACCTTTATTTTTACAGAATTTTCTTATAACTCGTCTGGCACACATGTCGCTACTTTCTCGCCTCGCGCGCATGACGCTACTTTCTCGTTTTGCCTCGCCTTGACAGCCTTTTCCTCCGCAGCTAATCCCTTACCCTTATCTACTATTTACAATATGTACAATTTTCTTAAATCTACTTCCTCTCCTATATACAATCTTTCCTTCTTTATTCCTCTTGCTCCTTCGTTTTCTTCTTCTCCATCTTAACCAATACCCTTTTCACCCATGCTTCTGCTCTTTTGTCACACTTTTCATGCAACACCACCTCCATTATTTCCCCACTCCTTTCCACCTTTTCATTTTCCTCTAACCAGTGCTCCACTTTTGAATACCCCTTCCCGCACAACTCACAACTCTCACCATTAGCATAATCCACACATAGTTCCCATTAAACAGTGACTCTCTAATTCTCTCCTCCCCTGCTTCCTTCTCTCTCCCCATGCTGTTTCTTTTAACTAACTAATGTACCCTTCTTCCTTCTTCATGCATCCTTCTCACTTCATTCATTTGCAATCCATTCGTTCTAAGTACCTTTCCCTTTCCACCACCATCCACCCACACCTGCGTTTGGTCTCCGTCTCCCACTAACATTTCCTGACCAGCTCCTGTCTTGCTCCTCACAATATAATTATGCGTATTCCTTACTAACCACAGTGTCCACTTTACATACCTCTCCTGTATTCAATTCACCTCGTCATTTACCTTCCACCCGCGCAACTCTACTCCGTAAAACAAAACACTTATCACTTAACCAGAAACCTTTAGAGAGTCCCTCTCCTTCTCTCACCATATCTTTCTTCTCGTATTTCTCCCTCACCCTCTTAATCAGGCCTCTCTCCACTTTTCTCTCTTCCATTGCCTCACATAACGTGCCCCTATCCACCGTAGGGAACGTGCCTTTTAGATCTACAAAAAACGCGTACACGTTGGTACCCATTTTAGCTAGTTCTCTATCCACCACGTGCTGCAAAATTTGATAATGACAATAGTATTCGGTCCCTCCCTAAAGCCCGCCTGCCTCTCTGGCAGTATGCTGTGACGTGTGCTTTTTTATATGGAAATTTAGGTCTCTCAAAGTCACGCACAAGGTAAATTAAACAATTAAATAATATCTAAACAAATTTTTTGGCGCCAGTCCTTTCATGGAACAATTAAAAAGATTTGTTGAACACGACCAGGTAAGAAACAAAATAACGGAAAATAAACCCATTATACTATGGATTCATATTTTTCGATGCAAACAACCAAAACAAATCGGAATAAAACACAAAATATACCTCACTGATTGTTGGTCCTTTCTTGGGACAGATCTTATCAATAATTCAGGCCCCTGGTCATTTCCAACAAATTAATAATAGAATCAACAAAATAAATCAAATCAATTAAAGCAAAAGACATGAAATGTACTCAAATTAAGGCTAGATAAGGATAGATAGGGGCAGGGGGCGTTAATTAATAAAGCTCAGACAATTTAAAATATTTATAATAAAGAAGGTTTGTTCAAAAGTCCAAAATAAAATGACAACAAAAAAAACTAATAAAAGATAAAATTCTAATACAATAACAGAATAGAAGATAACAAAAACAATTGAACAAACTATAACCAAAAGAAAATGAATAACGAGCAAAATTTTTCAGGAGCAATAAATTAAAATAACAATAGGTAACAAGATTAAAATAACGGATCGATAAATATTACACAAATGGAAGGGACCTTCAATATTATTAAATTAGGAATCATTAACATAAAACCACGATATTGTAATTAATAAAAAATGAACATTAAAACAGGGCAATTCACATAATCAGGGCCAAAATAATATAAATACGTGATCTTTAGGGGTAAACATAATTCAGGGGTTTAAAATCATTAAGTTGGGGATCGTTAACATACAGCTATCAAAAGGGAGACCAAATAAAGGGTCTTTAGACCAATAGAACATAATTATAATAATAGGGCACACGAATTTCAATGTAAATACTATATAATGCGATTCAGCCATGGAGAGTTTAACAAATAGGATAATTATAACAAAAAGGCTTCGCTGAACCGTAAAAGACGAGGCTCCCACCTTCAGAATAATTCGAAACAGCCAAAGGAATGATTCTAAGGACCTCAGGACACTAAATTCATAGAATTAGTTTGAAAAACTATAAACAATTTCCTGATTAAACCGGTACTTTCCACTTACAAGAACAGAGTATACGAGACGTCAGAAAAGATTTTCGAGCCGAGCGACGCTGTTCGATTAAAATAATTAAAGGTGGCACAATCTGACTACGCGTGAACCGTAGACTCGTATCTAACAAGGATAAGAGAGAGGGAGATCGCCGTTGATGATCGTTGCTCATTGGTCGGCCCTGTCGTTTTATCATCTTCTCCAAAAGTTGTCCTCTTTCCTCGCATAACCAAGCCGTTTCCGCAGAGCAGAAATTCTCCCCTCTCTGTACACAAGAGGAGGGGTTCTTTGGCATACGAAACATGACTTGACGAGGGTGGTATAAGCGCTGGTCTCGGGTTTGAGAACGGAAGTCTTTGCTTCAAACCGCAGATGTAGGGTGGATTCCAGGTACTCGAACATAGAAACAAAAAGGCATACACGGCCAGAACTGCTCTTTCTCCCCTTTTTCAGGAATAACTAAGCTCATGTATTTAAATAAATAAAACAAACCGACCTATTAACGATAGGGGTAGTAATATTGATCCTTCCTCACTGGAGCAAGCGTAAGGTCTTGGAAGATCAATCCAACAAAATATGTAGAGGCAGCGGAAACCAGAGAATTTGAAGTGAAGGTCACCAGACAGTAGAAGCCTCGCCGAAAGGGAGGTGACGACCGACCCTAGTCTATGACTCAATAAGGGATGATCCTTGCGAATTGCTACTCCTAATCCTCATAGATTAAGAGGCTCACAGCAGTTTACATGAGGGGGGGGGAGATAATAATTAAGATACCTAAATCTACGCATTGACAAGAGACAAGGAGTACCGAAATTATTGCAACTGTCGGTCCTTACCAGAAAATCGGGATTGGGAGGTTTTATTTTTATTTTGTGATGTGTAGAAAATCTACTACTTCACAATGCCTTTTCCCTCAACATCCTTCCGCAACCTATCTGCCAGCATTATCGCGGATATTTTGTACGCCGTATTCATTAGCGTAATTCCAATATAAATTTGCTGCCTTTCCCTATCTCCTTTTTTATACAGTAGTACGACCAACCCCTCCCTCTTACCTCTTGGAAATACCTCCTCCCGCCATACTTTTTGTACTACCCCTCTCAGCCTCTCCCTTACCTCTTGTGTACTAAACAGCCATGCTTCGTTCTCAACATCGTCCAGCCCTGTTGCCTTAGACCTTTTCAACTTCCTAATCTTAATTTCTAATCCTTTAATGAGTCTTTAAAAAATTACCTCCAATCGTCACTTTCTATCTTCTCACTTATCCCCACCCTAACTTTTTTAACCTATTAATTATCTTACAGACGTCCCCTTCCGTCTTACCATTTCTTAACTTATCTGCTAGCTCTTTTATTTTCGTGCTCTTTCTTCTTACATATTATCCTAAACTCCTTCCTCATTTCTACGTACACCTCCCTTTTCGCAATTCCTTCCTTCCACTTCTTGTACTTCCTTTTCACGTTTCTCTTTATCATTTTACGTTCCTTATCCCACCACGGCTTTACCATTCTTTTCTTCTTCTTTCTAAATACCTTCTTTTGCATACGTTCTTTTACTTTATCTTTCAGATTTTCCCATATCTCTTCCAACTTACGTTTCCCAACTCCTGATGCTTCTCTATTGCTTCTTTTGCCCATGACAACCTCTCCTCTAACAATCCTTCTTCCCCATCCTGCCTTCCGCTAACCTCTCCCTTTAATCACCCTTGCATATTCATTATCACATTGTCTATCACAGATAAACCCATCTTACTCACATACATGTATTCTCCCTCTTCGACCCCTGTTACCATACTATTCGCCAACACCCATTCTCTGTCCTCCATCCAGTCTCTTAGAATCTCCATCTCTTTATTTATTAACTTATCCTTCGATTTCCTTTCGAAGATGTCCCCTTCACGGTACAGGCCCGCTTCTCCAAAAATCTCGCATCAAAGCCCCCCCCCCCTCCTAGTACCACCAAACCCTCATCTCTCTCTCTCTTTTTCTCTCTCTCTGAGTACGTCTTCCACCCTTTCTTTCCCCCTTTCCATCCAATCCTTATTGTACACAGTCACAAACTTGTTTGTTACTCCTCCTATCTTTACTGTCCTCATTAGCATGCCCTGTCCCTCTCTCTCCATGGACTTCTTCCTCTAATCCATCCCTAACCTCTCTTATAATTCCCCCACTCGCCCTTCCTTTCTACTTAACTCGGACTGCCTCCTGTAGCCTCCAACTAGAACCCATTGGCAACTTTGGCTCTACACTACCCCACTCCTTTCTCTATACCCACGTCTATATCGATACCACTGCAAGTTCCCCTGCATCTCCTTCAAAAACCCCTTCTCCTCATACCATACCCACATTTTCTTCTCTACTTTTATTTTCCGATACCCACCTTCGCCGCTCCCACTTCACTTTCTTCTATATTTCCAAAGAAATATTTTATCTTTAAAGACAGGACAATTTTAGTTTCTCTTACTGTTACGTAGACCTGGCCGTGACGTATCGTAACTTTCACTGGCCCATGCTTCTCAGGAATATGTGTAAGGTCTATGATTAACGGAGCCTACATATTCTAATTCTGTGGGGTCAAAATAAACATTTATTAATTTTTTGTACACTGGTACCTTAAAACTTAAACTTTTTAGTGAACCACTAGTCAACTGATAATGAGATGATAATGCTTTTGTGTATGCATTCATAGCTGCAGTATAAAGTAGATCAAAAATTAAGATTATTAAGATAATTGTTCAATGTTTAAAGGGAAAAAGTTTCTTTTGCGTGTTTCTGGTCAATTATGACAGTAGGGAAAAAATTATTGAACCATGCTGTATTTTACATCAAATGTATTAACACTTTATTAACATTGATCTTTTGACATTTTCGAAGAACTTGATGTATGACAAAGGGGCAGAGTTAGTTAACATTTGCAATCAAAAATCTTGTCTCAATAACATTGGTGGCGCGGATGGCAATTTTAGTGGTAAAATTCAGGGTTGTGAATTCCAGTACATCAACGTTCCAGATCCGGAACGGCTCCCGCACCGGAACGTTTTGAGATTTAAGCATTTCTGGCCCGGAACGGAGCCCGAGACAAGCTCCACATTTCTGTTTTGGGTTAGAATGCTTTCACTGTGGTTTATGCTATTCATTGGTTTATTTAAAAAAATGGTACTTTCGTGTTTTTATTGTGGATTTTGCGAAGAAGTAGGGAAGGGACCGTGGAATATTAATTAATATAATTCCAACTATTATGAAAGAAACAAACAAAAAGTTTGTCAGCCCGGGTAGGGTGTGCGTCTTACATGGTCCTTTAGGTCAGTCGGGTATAAGAAATGCAACAGTTTGCTCAAACCATTTTATATCACGTAAGTTAAATTAATTACTCGTTAAACAATGCTGTAGCAATCAAGTTCTAACCTCTAAATTTAATTGCGTAATTTTACTCAATAAATACCGGAATTAAATTTTTTGTAAATACTTAGTGGAACTCCGGTTTTCAATAGTGTAAATACAGAGGGAAAAATGTTTACTTTGATGATTGTTGCGTAATATGAAAGGATCGAATGTTTAGGTTAGTTGACGTCACCATTTAAAATTTAATTTCACGCAACAATTATTAAACAGTTTTTCCCTGTGCATACTTACTTCAGTTAAAAAAGAAGTATTGCTTAGTGTTCGAAATTGATTTAATCCTAGTATTTTTCAGTAAAGTGAGGTGAGCAGATTTTGAGGTTAGATCTGAGTCCAACAGCCTTCCCGTTACGCCAGGTGGGGAGTTTGACTGTGACGGTACATCTCTGAAAGAATAACGCAGGTGTCCTGAGGCTAGCTCAGCGAGGACAAAAACCTCGCGTATTTTTCCAATCCCATTCCATTGGCAGTGGGTTTGCTAGATAGTAGATAGGGACAGTGGGAATCTCGCTAATCCATTCATGGGCGTCACTAAATAGATGACGAGCCATTTGGCTTTTTTTTTTGTTTGATAAGGGAAATTCCACCTCCTTACTGTTGCGCCTCTATTAACGGCGAGGCATCAACCAAAATGCTTAAGCAGCTCTACCACCTTTGGTCACCCGATTTCCATTCGATGTCTAGAAAAGCGAGAGGCTGCAGCATTAAAAATCTTAAATGTTGCTAAACCTCCCACTATGATCCGGGAGGGCATGATCTTAAGATCCTTCTGACAAAACCCCCACCCCTCAGGTCCAGTGCTGAGTGTGATTCTTAGACACCTTTCCATTTGAGGGTGGCAGATGTGAAGGCTATGTTCTGAGGAGGAAGACTATATTCTTGGCAGATGTACGCAGTCACAACCGGATTCTGTTGGTATTTCCGCATCTTGTTATTGTGCGCAGTTCTGAGATGAAACTGCTTACTGATAACCTATGCATCAACGACTTACTTACTACGGATACATCATTAATAAGAGTGGAAAAATCCTCATTTTTCAAAGCGTAAATATCTACAATGTCAATTGCACTTAGCAATTTTAAAATGACGTCACAAGTGGGAATACTCAATTAGCTGATAGCTTGCAGAGTCGATCGTATGGTCGAATGATTTCGTGAATCATCCCTTACCTCTACTTAGTTGTCAACTTTTAAGTCAGGGACGTATTAAAATCAATATTCGCCCGTACCTTTATGAGTCAATTCTAATTATAAAAATAAAACCTTAAAAACTGTATGTATTTAATGCTACTTACCTATCCTGTAAGTTCAAGTCAATGAATTAATTATTTTATTACTTAATTATTTAAGTTAGATAAGGCGGGATTAGTGCACCACAGGGTTTGTCATTTACGCATAAGAGTCGATGTCTTTTTTATATAAAATACGTTAAAAAAACTACTAAATTACTTTCCAAGATAGCAGATATTCAATTTAATAAAACGAGACTGAACGCGCCCGTCTACTTTATTTTGAAACTATTCTATTTTATCATATCTTATCTATTTGTTTACTATTAAATGTACTCAGTTTAAGTTTCCCTTTATTGTTTTCCAAAAGCATATGAATATATTTTTTGATTTTCGAATATCGAATTTATAATTAAATTTAATTTGTTTGCATTATTATTTGTAATTATTTAAAAATAAAAAACGGTTTGAATAATTTTGTATACACATAATTTTTTACAATATTATTTTGCCGCTGTTCTCTTGTGAAAATATTAAGTAAATGCTAAGATCGAACTCGAAAAAATGCAACACTTAATGTTCATGATTAAATACATCTTTACGAAGATCTACCCCGATGGTATCGAAAGTTTTTATAAATAAGTTTATTAAACATTGTTTTTACTATATCATCGGCTCTTCTAGCTACAAATGTTTCTTAGGCTATTAAGTAATTCTCATTGTTATTTAAAGTTCCATCTCCAGCAGACTGTTAGTGAAAATACAGAGAAATGTTTCCAAAGTGAACTGAATTTAATCGATAAATTTACTAATTCGCTGCGAGTTGCATGAGTTTTCACAGGCAGTAGTTGCCTAAAATCTCCGCCAAGAATTATAATTTTTCCGTCAAATGATGAATCAACATTCATGAAGTCACATAATGTTCGATCTACTAATTCCAAAGTATACCTTGGGGCCATTGGAGCTTTATCCCAAATACAAATATCTACATCTCGTAAGTATTGAGCATCTTTAGATTGAGTTTTTATACGGGAGACGGAATCAGAAAATAGAGGAACCGGCATAATGAAAGTTTTATGTACAGTTTTTCCTTGTGGAAGTAATACTGCTGAAATACCTGTGAATGCCATTATACATCTATTTTCTTCCATGCCTTTTAACAAATGATATGTTGTTGTACAAATGTATGTATTTCCTGAGTAATCAGGTCCATCAATATAAAAACATGAAGTATTTTGTCTTTCTTCGCTCGACAAAGCAACATTTAGGATTGCGTCTACAATATTCTTTTGTTTTCCATTCAATTTGTGGTGCTGAGTCTGACCGAGCTATTCATGTTGATTAAGTGATACCTCGTCATCATGCGTCTCAATATCATTCTGAAATTCAGTTATTTGTGGAATTTTTGGAAAGCTCCTAATATCAGATTTTTCGTTAGAAAGACATATATTTATCTCAATATTTCACCTTATGTATGCTTCTTGTATATTATAGTTCCTCTAAAAATCTTGTGACAAGCAGATTTAAATTTATCCCATAGTTCCTGAGGATTTATAGTTATGGCATCATCCAAACTTTTCCTTCTGCCATAACACGATCAAATTCTGCATCATCTTCGATGAGATCTAATGCTAAACATGTTTCTTAAAAAGTATTATTAGTTTTTCTATTAACTGTTCTGAGATCTTAGAAACTTATAGCCTCTTTGACTGTTAGTAGTTATGGTCTGTGATGGAACTGTTCTACTGTAATCGGACCCAGAAAGTACATCCGTACAATAACGTTAAATTGAGTCTTCCGTTTTTGCTAATTTGAAGATTTTTTTATCTCCGCAGGGACGGTCCCGGCCAAGAGCATCCATCAAGAGCTGTTTTATTTTGTTTTTCTTATAATTTTATATGCGCTTGATTCCATGTCTTACTAACCTCCACTTGTCAACCTCGGAGTGGCGAATTATCTTATATCTTTTTAATAAGATTTAACTCCACAGAGCCACGACCGATCATGCTATTACGATCTTGCGAACTCGGCCTGGCCTATGAAACTTAAAACCCGAGCAACGCCATATTGCCTGGATAATTGACGTCACTGGGATTGAGAATTTTCTAGATGCTTATCTTTAAATTGATTTGATTCGTAATAGATTTGATTTAGAATGGGATTTAAATTGATTTAAAGAGGGCTTAAATTAAGATTTGGTGCGTGAGCTGATTGATTTGAATTTTAATTGTTTTGATTTCATTAAAGATTTTAAATGGCAAGTGGGAATTGGACAAATTTTAATTCAACAATTTAAGTCAAAAGTCTCGAAGAGCGTCTAAGTCAAGGACTAATTACGAATTTTTACCGGAAAAACTAATTTAATTTAGTTAATAATTTTTTTTTGATTTAACAAAATTCATTCAATTCCGAGAGATATTAAGACTTGAGATTTTGTTTGAAAATTAGGAAATCGCAGTCTGGGCCGATGATTCTGAGGGGAAGTCTTGATTGAAAATGTTTTTTTTTAACTTGAATTAAAAATTCAAGTTAACAAAAATAAGGCAAAATGGAACAAGAGTTTAAATTGACAATCTGAACCAAATTTTTTTTTTGTTTATGGATCGTACAGTGATTTTAGAGTCAAGCTTTGATTTTAGGAAAATGTGCACCCCTTACCCCTGGGCCGCTAGTAGCGCCTGATCAAATTATTGGATCTTGTCTGAATAATGAAATAAAAAGTAGAGCGCCCGTAATCATGCTCTCATCTTGATTGTGGACAATCTGATTTATAATGTTGTATGAAATTATGATTGACTTAACATTATTGATTGACCTTATTGATTTCGGTTTTTGGAACTTATTTGTACCGATTTATTTTTGATGTTAAATTCGATTTATATTATTGATAATTGATCGTCTGAACCTTTTCCACCACAATTACCATCAGATTTGATTTCTCACGAACTATGAAACTTATTTTTGGTCTTGTTCAATTTTGACGATTTGTGTGTAGATCTTTAACTTTTTTGTCAGCGGCCGTTACTGTGCCTTCCGCCCTACGGTTGCGAATTTTTTTTCGTCACGGAATTTACCAAGTATAACATACGCGGCCTAGATTTGGACTAATTATAGAGTATTTTTCAGATTTTTACAGACCTAAATATATTTAAAGATGGCGTTTTTGGACTCGGTCATGGATGTTTTTACATTTCGGGAGTTAAAACGTTTGATTAACGATCTGAATGACGATCAGCTGACCGAAGCTTTAGAGTCCCTCCAATTAGACGCGTCCGGTACCAGAAGAGAAAGATGTTCGCGCTTAAGGAAGGGGGTCAAGCTTTGTAAGGGGATGTCATCTCATGCGTCAGCTGTCACCTCCCTTACTACCGACACTACGGATCTTGATGACGAGGAACTCCCTCGTGACGAATGGGTAACCTCGGTGGTAACCACCGGTGACATTGGTCGTAGAAAGCATTGTCACGACTACGAGCACTACCACCTCGGCCACAACCGTAGTACATTCCTTGAACCCCTTAGAAATCGTGACACCTACTCAGTCCATAGCCTCGATTATGACACCCCGCGAAAGCGCGACGACCTTGCCAACTCGCGCCAATCCCGGGAATATAGGCCTGTCGTTTAATTATGCTAATTTTTACGGTTTACCGGGAACCTTTCCAATGACAGATCGGTCTTCTCTCCGGTTAAGCGATGATTTTTTGATTCCGGATGCCTTTAGATTTCCGGAAGATATCAGAAGGAGCACGCTCAATTTACCGAGCGTTCCTCATAGTGCCCTCACGGAAGGCACCCGACGCAATAGTTTAGATATGCCTGGAACGACTCATTTCGGTTCTCTGAACCTACCTAGTGTCCCTCAGGATACCCATGAAAGTACAATGAACCTCCCAAAAATGACACGGTTTAGCTCGTTTTACTTCCCAAACGCGCCTCACAGTACCGTGAATTCGCGCGCGACCCAACCGAACTTAAATTCACTTCTACCTCCGGCAGTCTCAGCAGCACAGTCGGAGCGTCACCGAGTCCGGACCAGCACTATCCAATCCAATGTTCGATCTAAAAGAATAACCTCACGTTACAGCACCAGACTTAACAGTTCGGTAGCCCGAGAAGGGGAGGCTCCTTCTTATCGTCGAGGCAGCCAACTCAATACCGTTGTGAGAGACTCATCAGGCCTAGGCTTTCCAAGAGGGCGGAATCTGGAGCCGTAACAATAGTACGAGAGATTTAGGTAAAATCGTTCTTAATTGGAAAATGACATTTGACGGGAGTGGTAAAATTAGTGCCGAAGATTTTTTGTCACACATAGAAGATCGTACAAGGCTTACAAAAGTTTCCGATGAAGAGCTCTTGTTAGCCATGCCTGTTTTATTGGAAGGTATCGTGTTTAGATGGTTTAAAAACCACGAGTTGAAATTCTCGAATGGGACCCAATTTAAAAAGGCATTTAGGTACCGATTTGGCGACGAGGATTTCGAGAGGCGCGTTAGGGAACAGATTTATTCTAGGACCCAAGGGAAAAATGAGCGTATAGATGATTACCTGACAAACCTAGAAGGCCTAATCAACTTGCTCGATAATGAAATGCCTATGGTAGAGCAGTTGGATTGGGCTCAACGAGGACTCAGGCCCGAATTTCATAGGGTAATTCGTCGCTCTCACTACCGTACATTACCTAACCCCGAAAGTTCTTTCTTACAGAAGTTCGCGTACCGCGATCTAATGGCGCAGAAACCCTCGAAAATTAGTTCCGCGGCCATTACAGAAGGTAATTTAGTTTCGTCCGTTAAAAGGACGGAAAACGTTACTAAAGCTAACAATAGGCCTCTCAACGGTAGCGGTTGGGGTAAGAACGGTTGGAGGCGCGGAAGCGGCAGTAACGGTACGGGCATTCGGAGTCAGGAGGCGATCGCTCACTCGGGTGGGAAGCAGCCGAGCTCGACTAAGCCCGCTGCTCCCACCCAACACACTAAACCCCGGGATAACAATACTGGCGCTTCAAGCGAGGTCATTTGTTTTAGATGTAGGCAGGCGGGAATCAAAAAGGCTGCGCTCAGCTACGTAAAATAGCGTGTTATGCGTGTAAGAGGGAGGGCTTCACCCTTAAGACATGTCCTGATTGTTCGGGAAACGAGAGAGGGAAGCAGTAGGATCGGTCCCTACTACCTCTCAAAATAATGAGACCGTCAAAACCACTCCAGACGTCTCTAAATCCGTGGTAAATTCCGTCTTGGCTTTAAATGATTCTGATGATTACAAGGGTGTTTGCATAGCCCCCTACGAATTTGATGTCGAAACTGCATATTTCGATGATACTCCATTGTCGTTCGTCGTTGAGGCTCTTGTGCATGGGGAGAGTGGTGGTTCGCCGCGTTCTGTGGGTACCCTTTCTGATTTAAAACAGGAAGCGGCGAACAGCACCATTTTGTTGACTGAGGATGGTGGCTTAAAATATTTATCCTCATCACTTCCGGGCCGCGTTGCAAGAAGCTCTCAACCTGAATGCGAAAAAATAGATCTGGACGAAATTCGCGTCGATGAAGCGTATATACAAAAATTTGCTGATCGTGAACAGATCGCCGGAATTTTGCAGACCGAATTCGTACGCGGTAGAGTGCACCTTAAGATCTCTTTCGATTCCTTTTCGGTCGATGCGTTATTCGACCCAGGTTCGACCAGGACACTTATTCGCGGAGATTTAGTCCCGAGAATTTTGAAAAATGTAGGGCAAAGTGTAGATAGTTCTCGTAAGTCTACGATGATTTTGGGAAACGGTTCCAAAGATGAGATTTTAGGTGTGGTAGAGCTGCCCTTGACTATCGACGGGATTACTAAGGTATGCGAAGTCAGGGTAGCCACCAATTTGGACACCGAGTTTGTCCTAGGCTTAGATGCGCAATCGGATTTTGACATGATGTTTTCGGCGCGTTCTAAGGAGATTTGGATGCCAGGTACGGATGGGCAGGTCTATCCACTTAATACATGGATGACCTTAGAAGAAAACTGCGGTGATATTTTGGAATTATCGAGCGACCAGGAACTGGAACTTCAGGAATTGATTAATAGGAAGATAGTTCCTAAGAGAGATGGTCAACTAAACGCCACGCATCTGGTTAAGCACTACATAGATGTTCAGGGACATCCACCTATCAGGGAAAGATACCGAGTTGTGTCCCCTGAGGTACAAGAGGCCATGTACGCGGAAGTCGATAGGATGATTGCCGAGGGGGTGATTAAGGAGTCCTCTAGTGAATGCTTGGCTCCTATTGTTATTGCTAAGAAAGGTGACGGTGGATATCGGCTTTGTTTAGATTTGTAGGAGACTCAATGCCGTGTCCAAGCGGGACGCTTACCCCCTACCGTACATGTCCGACATACTAAGGCAACTTCGTGCTGCGAGATTTATCTCGAAAATCGACCTCATCGGGGCTTTAAACCAAATCCCTCTCCACGAATCTTGCCAGGAGTTTACGGCATCGTGGTTCCCGGAAGGGGTTTATTTCAGTTTGCCCGTATGCCATTTGGTTTTACTGGGGCCCGGCTACCTTTCAGAGGTTGATAGACAGGATAATCACTCCGGAAATGAGACCTAATGCCTTCTCCTACCTGGACGACATTATTGTGGTCACGGAGACCTTCAAAGAGCA
>JAAAKG020098308.1:0-16002 GCA_010014905.2 Druon quercuslanigerum | reverse complement strand
TGTGAATGTTACCTCAATTTTCATGGAAGAAATTTTTTAATTAGATTCTTATATTTATAAAATATCAAAAATTGAAAAAAAATAAATAACAATCTTTTAAAGTTAGAAATATTTAGAAATGTATTATGTTTGGATTATTAATTTTCAATGTTACTGATAATATAATAATCTAAATACATTGGTTAGAATCAACCAAAATAAAAAAAAAAGTTCAATTTTTAACGTACGAGGAAGAATTTTTAACCAAAATGATCGACTTTTCACGTTAAAGCAATTGCATTTTAAACCGAATAATTGAACTTTTTAGAATGCAGATTATTTTTTAATAACAAAAAATGAATTTTCCATTTAAAAGGACGCATTTTGTTTTCAAATAGACGAATGTTCAGCAAAACAGTTCATCTTCCAAATTTACTTTCATTTCTTCTATTTGCATAATTCAACTTTAAAGATTCTTAGGCAGCTGTTAACTAATTGAAAATTTATTACTAAATTATATTCTAATTTCGCATTGTATAATTGTATAATTATTATAAATTTTCTGACATTCCCCTTATTTCTTCTTGGCCAATTTTTTGATTTGTAACATTTTAAACTTAGAACCTTTTATGAACGGAATAAAACAATTTCTACTTAAAATTGTACAATTGTAAATTTATTTATATCATTCATTCGCATTTCATTCCTTTATTATTTATTTTTTCGATTACTTCATTCATTTAATACTTTTCTTTAGCTAAGTATGACTTTTTAACAAAATAGTTTAATTTTCCAAAAAATAATTACATTTCAAACAAAATAGTTCAATTTTTATCGTACGAGGACAAATTTTTAACCAAATGATCGACTTCACGTTCAAACAGTTGCATTTTACACCAAATAATTAAAATTTTTAGAATGCACATTAATTTTTAATAAAAAAAACATGAATTTTCCATTTAAAAGGACGCATTTTGTTTTCAAATAGACGAATGTTCAACAAAACAGTTTATTTTTCGTGCAAAAAGGACAAATTTTTAACAAAAGACTTTGAGTTTTTACAAAATAGTTAAATTTTTAACCAAATAGCAGAAATTTTCTACCTACGAAGATGAATTTAAAAAAAAAATCGGTATACTTCAACCAAAAGTAGTTAGAATTTCAACAAAAAGATGAATTCTTAACAAAAAATATAACAGTTGACATTCCAAATAACAACAAGAAAATTAAATAAAAAATTAAACTTTTGACCAAAGAATTTGATTTTTAACAAAATAATTAAATTTTTAAGCAAATAGTGCAATTTTCAACTAAGTAATTAAATTTTTAACCAACAAAATTAATTCACAAACAAAACGACGAATGTTCAACCAATAAGATTATTTCTATAGAAAAAATACAAATTTTCAACTTTCAATAGTTTAATTTTCAAATAAAAAATATAAATTATCACAAAAAAAATCTTAACTAAAAGGCTTATTTTCAGCCAAACAATTGCATTCAACTAAAAAGATTATTTTTTGTACAAATGCCGATTTTTAAACTAAAGAAGGTCAACTTTCGAGTACAAATGGTAAAGTTACATTCTCGGGTAAAAAATTAATTTTAAACAATAAAAAAAGAATATTCAACAAAATAGTTCAATTTTAACCAAACAGATAAACCTCCAACCAAAAAATAAATTTTTAACAATGTGGTTCCACTTTACACAAGTAGTTGAATTTACCAAAAAAAAATCAGTTTTTAAATAAAATGGAAAATATGCATTTTATGTCAGAAAAATGAATTTTTTAACTAAAAAACTGAGTTTTGAGCAAAGCAGATAAACTTGCAATCAACGAGATGCATTTTCAACAAAAATGTTAAAACTCAAGCTTGAATAGTAAAATTTTCAATTGAAAAAAAATCAATTTTCAACCAAAAATGTAATAGTTACACTGTAAGTTATAAAAGTGCATCGCTTAACAAACAATATTTAAATAAATAATAAATATTGTTTAAATGAATAAATGGTTCATATATGGTTTAATTATAAGATTTTCTTATAATTATAAATTATATTATATATTATAATAATAATTAAACAATATATCAACCATTTATTCATTTAAACAATATTTTTCAACAAAGTATAGTTAAACTTTCAAACAACGAGATGAATATTTAACAAAAATGATAAAACTTCCACTTGCATAGTTACATTTTTAATTACCAAAAATAATTTTCGACTCAAATGATGAATCTTCAACAAAGACTACAAGCAAGTAATTGATTTTCATTAAAAAAAAATTGTCAACAATTAATGTAATAGTAGATATTTCAAAGAAAAAGGAATGATTTTTGAACAAAATTGTCGCATTTGCTACAAAATAATAAAAAGACTAGAATTTTATTCTTCTAAAACTTTTAACATATAATTTTTCATAATAAGAGTAAATCATTTTAAATATAGAAATTGCCTGACGTTTGTCAGATTTTTTTAAATCCCTAAATTTCTCTGATCAGTAAAAGCTTATTACACAAGAAATTAAACTTATTTTCAATATATGTATTAACAGCAAAAAATGAAAATAGATTGATAAAAATGTCATTAAATTGTTTAAAAAATCGGGTATAAATGAAGAACTTTGAAATATTTTCGATTATATCTTCGCAATTTTTCAAAGTGATAAAATAAACAATCTAGTGTTAAAAATGTGTATTTTCCTACTTTGAAATAAAACACAAAAGTATAAATAAAAATAACAAAATTATGAGATATATTTACGTACGTGAACCTACAAAAAACTTCAGCAGAGAATAAAAGCGTTTAAAATCGAATGATTTTAAGTAAAAAGAATGATATATTTAGACCATTTATTTAGGAAGAAGTTGAAATTGTCTCATTTATAATTCAAAGTGTTTTTAATTGAGCAACTTCATAACGTTAAAAATGAAATATTTTCCGATTAGAATTTTTAGAATTTAAATTAGAATTTAAAATTGAATAATTTAAAAGTGCAAACTTTTGAATTTTAATAAATTGAAATCCGAAACGATTATAATTTGACAATTTCAAATTAAAAACGAAATTGAATGTTCCAAAGTAAAATCTTCTGAAATTCTGTTCATTTTTAAACGATTAAATTTACATAAGGTAATAGGATTTTTTAAGGGTTTAAGAACGATGCAGTTTTAATTTTTTTTTAAGTTTCAAGGTTTTAGAGTGTTCATTGTTTTATTTTTTAATATTTTACATTTTAAATTAGTTTTTCTTTTAAACCTTATTTTAGAATAATTTAATTTTAAATGTTAACAATTGAAAATATTCCATTTTGAACAGTAAAAATAAAAATTATTTAATATTTTTATTTTAGAAGAGTTTTTCTAATCAATTTTTACTTTAAATCATACTTTTTCAATTTAATAAAAGTTTAGGTTTCTACAAGATTATAATCTTAAATCATTTAATTTCGAGATTCTTGAATTCAAAATAAAATTGTTCAAATTTGAACACTTTAAATTAAATATGAGAAAATTTCTGCCTAAAGAAATTGTACAAATCTTAACATTTTAGTTTGGAGGTATTGGATTTTGAAAGTTTCTATTTAAAATTGTATCAATATGAAATTATCCAATTTGAAACGCTTTTATTTAGAAATGATACTATTTTTTTTAATTCTATTCGAAATATTGCCCTTATTCCGAATTTTACCTGTCTAAAATATTTGGAATGGAAAGTTTGAAATTCAAAGCCATTTCATACATTTTTCTTTAATTTCAAACTCATTTAATTTAAAATTAACAAGAAAAAATGATGTTCTAGCCGATTTAAAAAATGGTTGAACTTTGACCACATAAAATTTGAATTTATTACCTTAGCCCTGAACGAGCTGAAAAGGGGGTTGGTCTTACAGAAAATTCCGTAATGGTAATTTAAAGCTTTGATTTATTGACATTTTTAAATTACGAATATGTATACTGTATTTCTAATTTCAACTCAGAAAAATTTGAAAATCCTTTTTCTTATCAACCCTTGCTTTCAGGTTTATGGAATTATCATGGTGTTTTACACAGGAAAACCTCGGCTTTCAAAAAAAATGGAAATAAGAAGTAATTGTTAGTAAACTTTTGTAAATTAAAGTTTTGTAAGGAAAATTCAAAAAAATGCAAAAAAAATGCAAAATACTAGTTTGATAAGTTAAAAGTTCCCAAGTATTTATAACTAATTTAAAATTTGTTAAAGCAATTATTGTTTGTCAAAACAATTTTTCTAAACAAATAAATTTGGGGGAGGTGGGATTGATCACCAAAAATCGAAAGTCGAATTTTTACTTAAATTTTTTAATAAGAAGTATTCAATTCTGAAATCTTCTATTTTAAAATTGTTCAGTTTTCTGATATGCCAATTTTGGCCAATTTTTAAAATCGTTAAATTAACTTTTGGAAAAATTATTACTGACTATTGAACCAAATTGTATTAACGGTTCAAGTTTCCTAGTGGTGAAGTTTAAAATTTTTACCCTTTCAATTCGCTTTTCAAGTTTAAATTATTTAAATTCTTTAATCATGAAAAACATTAAGTCACCATTTATTAATCCTTAAAAGTTCAATTATGAGCAGTTTTAAAATGTGAACATTTTTCATTTTTAATAATCTGTTTTTGAAGTTGTCAATCGTTAATGCTTCTTTCTATAATTTTTCAATTTATAATATTATTAACTTTAAATTTATTAAGCCTAAAACATGAAATTTGGATCGCTCTACATAAAATAAAGTTTTTTTTACCAATTTTCTAATTTCTACAAAATGGAATATCGTCATTCATAAATGTATAAATTTCATGTTAAATATCATACTTTAGGGTCGAAAAAGATATAAAGTTTTCAAAGCCTATAAGCTTGATTTTTAAAGATGCGATTTTAATTAATGATAGCTTATGTCCAAGTGGAAAATATTGAATCCCATAAAAAATATTGATAAAATCCTTCTTTTTGTCTCCTCAGTGTTTATTTGCACCCTAAACATAATAATGAATGCTTTATTATTCGACCCCGAATCTCAATTGACGTAATCCATTTTTCAAAAACAAATTTTTAAATGGTTAAACTGAATAAAAAATTATTGTTCAACAAAAGCGTTTTATAAATAAATCAATGTATATTTAATAATATGTTATATACCTTTTTAAAAATTTCATAAGTTCTAATTATGGAATAAAGCGAATCTTTTCTTCGAGAAAATAAGTTTTTATTCATTAATTAAATTTGCTAAGAAACAATAAGAAAAAAAGTTCGCTTCAAAATAAAATTTTTTCATAAATGTTTCTTTTAAATGAAACTTTAAATAATAATTTCAATTTTTGCTGTTAGTTTTTAATAACTACTGTTCCGTGAATTGAAAGATTGCATTATTATACCATCCGTGAAAAAATATTATCTTTTCAGCTTATCGGAAAAAAATGTATTTTCACTGCACTATTTAACAAATCTAACATCGCAAAAAAAACATCATTAATAATAAATAAAATGCAATTCTTGAAAAATGAATGATATTTTCCCAAGATCTGTTATTTCGTGCTCATAAAACCTTATTTTCAAGTTTCCGGTATTACACTGTCGAATTTAAAAAAATTTCTATCTAAATCTAAACTGAAGGACTGGGCCTTGAAAATTTGCATTAATCCTTCGCAAAATCGCTTTTGGGGAAAAACCCTACATAAATTTGTCCGTTTTTTGTCCGCTATTTCGCTTCTAGAAATTCTAGTTTCTAAGTTTAAAATCTATTCAATCGAACATTTTCCGGAACCCTACTGTCAACCGTAACTTTTCGCAATTGTACGTACATGGCCTTCTACGCTACTGACTACTCTACTCACTACTGGTTCGGGCTTTGGCAATAAAAAAAAATGCTGAAAAAGGGCATTAAAGGTGCACGCAGCATGACCGGTCCCTAAACTTCAATTTACATTTGTAACCGTAAAAGTCACCCTTTTAAGTCTAAAGAGAAAGTTTGGCAAGTCGTAAAACCGGAAGAATAAGAATAGCAATACGAAAATAACCCGGCGGTGGTCTCTCTCGTAGCAATATAGGTATAAAAGTTTACAATCCAATATTTTACATTTACAGTACTCCGGAGTCTGCAAATAAAATGATTCGGTACCTTGAGGAATAACGGTACTAAAAACCTTTTTTTGAGGAGGCATTTTTTGTTCAAGGTAAAGTAAAGAAAAGGGCTGAAGAATCGAAGGAAGCAACCCGTTATGCAGGTAGACCCTGTCGGTTTTTTTCTGCCGTAGCATAAAACACTTGCGGCCAGGCGGGCAAAAGTGCGTGGGAACGACCCTTGCTAGAAGGGGAGATCGAGAGTCAGCGGACTTTGCTTTTGCGTTCTAGAATCTAGCCCCCGAAATAGTAATAGGAAAAGAAAAAGAGAGCCAGGGACCGAGAAAAAGACCAATTCACACTTAATTCTTCCTTATTAGTTTTCCCGGTGCAGCTGGTGCAGATGCAGATGAAAACTAATTTCTTTGTTAATTTCATATTATTTCTTGATTTTATGTAATGATGAAATTCCGCAACAGTCCAATTTACCGAACAGTTTATTATAGAACTAGAAAATTTCTAAATTTAAATCTTGTTTACAATTTCTGAAATCTTTATTTGAATTAAAAATAAAAATAATTTTAAAAATGTGTATTTCTGGATGAATTTGGTTTTCAATTATCGCTATTTTAAATTAAAACAATAATTTTAGAAATTTTAATTTTTTTATTTGTGAATTTTCCCATTCGGGAATTTTATTATTTGGAAATCTTATTATATATTCGAGAATTACATAATTCTGGTATTTTCCCAGTTGGGAGTTTGACAGTATCAGAAATTTTAATTTTTGGGATTTTTTCGTCGTTCCCGAATTGAAATAATTTAAAAATTGTTTTTCAATACATATTATTTGTTTATTAAAAATACAATAATCCACTATTTTTATCCAAAAAACTGTCTTTAATGCTTAAAGTTTGTAGAAATTTTGTTTGAATTTCAAACAACAATAGTTGAAAAAATATATATTTCTGGGTGAAAAATTGTACTTGAAAATGTGTACAGTTTTTGAAAAAAATAGAAAAAGCGTTCTCGAAAATCGAAGTTTTGATAAATAAATAAATAAATAAATAATAAATAAATTTGAGGCGTTATTAATTTTTATTCTGGATTCGCACATTGAGTTTTGTATGAAAGTTTGATAGAATTATTATTATTTTGAAGTCAAACAATCATTTTAAAAACTTTAAACATTAAAAAAATCATTGATAAATATATTTTATTATTTTATTTTTAATGAGTAAATTATATGTATTGAAAAAAAATTGTTTGAATTACATATTTAAATTTAATGGGGACGACTAAAAATCCGAAAAAAATAAAATACGCGACACTGTAACATTCCCGAATAATAAAATTTGCAAATAATGAAATTCTCGAATTGCAAAATTTACGAATAATAAAATTACCGAGTAATAAAATTCACACCACAAAACTGCCGAATTATAAAATATTTCAACTAGAATATTCCCGAATTTGATTAATTAAAATTTGTTCACAAATATTATTTATTTCTCAAAAATAAAATAAGAAAATAGTTTTATTCAAAAAATTTAAAAAAAAAATTTTTTTGAATTTAAAATAACAATAATTAAAAATTCAATTTTCGAGAACGTTCCTTGCAATTAAAAAAAATACTATGAACATTTTCAACTAAAATTGTATATAATTTGTATATAATTTTGGCAATTTTATTTATGATATGAAAAGTTTAAAAAGAAAATATTAGCCAGCCTTTAAAACATCTTTAAAAATTCCACTGCTTTTCTTCGTAATATTAAGATTTTTTGAAAAATGGTTACCATTTCAACTTTAATGTTAATAATAATAATAATAATAATAAAATAATCCGAACAATTCTTTTTCAATGAAAATTTGGATGCGTTCTTCCTGAATTTTTAGTTCCCAAGCTACCTACAATTATGTAAGGCATTTTCTTCGACTACAAACATTACCAACTGCGTTTTCGAGAGCAAACGTGATAAAATTAATAATTCAATATCATACATATTTTCAGTTTTCTCGGAAATCACAAAGAAAAATGTTCACAGGAAATATCTTTGAAAACATCTAAGATTAAAAATTTTGACTTTTTATAGTATTTCACGGAAAACTACGAAAAACAGGATCGCATGCAATATTTTGGGCAACCTAAAAATTTTAAAAATGAAAATAAACATCGATTGAAGAATTTGTTTGAGCTTACATCAAAATAAAAATGTTTGGAACGTTTTAAATTGATTAACATTCATTAGTTTCGAATATATTACTGTGGAAATTATAAAGATTTTTCAAAATTGTTTAAAAATTATGAAAATTTGCGAACCGAGTAAACTGTTTTTCTTGTCCCATAGAAAGATGAAAATTGCAAATATTTTATTATAACTAATGAATTGTTTTTACAGAAATAATTTAAAAAAAACAAGATTTTTTTTCGAGAGAATAAATAATAGGGAAATTGGTTTATAACATTTTGTATTAAAAATAAATATTAGTTGTTTATAGCTTAAAAATTTGTTTATACCAATGATATCAAATGATTTCAAATGCAGATTTTTAGGAATTAAATTGACAATTGTAGAAAACCTGCATGGTTTCTATAGATTAATTATTGAGAATAATATTTAAATTGACTATTATACATTAATTTAAAAACAAATCATTAGTTATGGAATTTTCTCTTAGGAGGCTATTCTTCCTTATTGACTATTATTAATATTGCTGATATTTATTTCAATAAATTTCAATAAATTATTTTCATAAAAGAATGATCAATTATAGTATTTTTTATAGTTAATTTTTTCGAACAAACTATCATTTCAGATATATTTTGAAAATAAAATACTTTATCAAAAGTAAATAAGTTTTCTTCAATATAAATTTCTATGTAAACAAACTCTTTCAAACTTTTGAAACTTGTAAAATTTTAAATCGCAAACTTTATATTGCCATATTAAGCATAGTTTGGTTTCAATTTTAAATCTCTCGAAATTATATACTGAGATAACTGCTTTATTGTCAATTAAGCTTACAATGTTTTTTGTTATGTCAACAAAATTTTTGATGAACTAATAAAAATGTTGGTTTGGACAAAAAAAATTTAGTTTTGCTAATACTAAATTATTAGTGAAATTCTTTTCTTATTGTGCAAAGCCTATAAATAAAAGATCCTAGTTACAAGCTTCAATAGTTACATAGTTAGACAATTGTCAATTTTTAGAAATGTTTGAAATAGAAAGTTGCATATTTCTGGATTAAAAGACTACAAATTAATTTTTAAAATTTGTGTTTCAAACATTGAATTTGAGTACATTTCAAATTGTACATTTTATATCAGAGCCTTCCAAACCAGCCAATTTTTAATATGAAAAAAATTAAATTTCTCTTCTGTAATAATAATAAATCTATACTTATTACAGAAAAACTGGAAAAAAACTTTAACTTAATTTACAAGCATTTGAGTGATAAATTAAATGACGAACATAAAAAAGATTCCAAAATTTGCACCTGGATGTATTTTCAACATGAAATTAATGAATGAACTATGTTGCTTTATTGAACAAATGGTATTCTAGATCTAGAAATACTGAAGGAACCACAAAAAAAGTAGAATAGAAAATTCGCTCCGTTGGTAACAGGTGCTGCAACCCACGAAGAACTAACCATTAGAAAAAAAAACCCTTCCATCGCTTCTGCTATACACTGCTATAGGCAAGCCTAAGGGTCTATGAACGACGAAATAGGAGGGAAGCCGACCTTGGAATATAGGGCTGTCCAAAATATGTAGGATAGACGGGATAGACGCCCGCATAGATACCATATCAAGTGCATGCGGCCCTCGAGTGACTTTCTTGCACGACTCGCAAGAAACAAAAAATTATCGTGAAAACTTCTTCATTTTATCTCTCCAGCTTTTTTATCTTATATTTCAAAAACAGAAACGTCAATTAATTTTTAACTGCACAACATAATTTTTAAAATATTTTTTAGCATGAATACTACTTTTCAAAGCAAAAAATTTGCGTTTTAACTTAAATTTTATTTTAAAATATATTTCTTTTGATGATAGTGCAAAAATAAAATTATATTTAGGGGATTATTGAAAAAGCTGTCCAACTGAGGTTACGTGACAGGGTATACAGTCGGAAATTAGCATAACCAGGCGATTCGTTACGCTGTGCGAGTGCGAATCGGACCTAGAACCACCAGCTGTTAAACTTGTGCATTTTTTAAGATTTTATCTCGGTCCCATGAGAGAATACAAAATCATATTTAGAATTTTGCAATATTTATTTTTATTCTTAAAACCTTTATCATGAGTACATATACTGTCGAACGATTCTACTTCACGGGGCATGGGCCTTTAACAAAATTTTCTTTTATTCGCATTTGCTAGGTCGTACGGCCCGGAGAGAGGAAAACTGCAGAAAACCACCTCCCAAGTTCATTCGGTTTTTGGACATTCGAGTTTGAAGGCTTCGATTCGTCCTATCGAATGCACACAATCAACCTCGGCTTCAAAACTCCCGCTTCACATTAGTTAAAATGGGGCGAATACACCAACTTGTCGTACGTCACAGATGGCCACCCATCCGAGTTTTGTCCGCGCTCGGAATGAAAGGATACAAAATTCATATTTAGAATTTTCCATTATTTATTTTTATTCGTGTTAAATAAATTTCTGGCCTTATTTTTAAAATTTCTTTGTTAAACCATTTGTTATTTCTTTCTATAATAAAATAAATATTCAAATAATGGGATTAAAAATACCAATTTGAACATTAGAAAATATCAATTTTTTCAAATTCAAAAGCAGTGGCAATGAAAAGTCGTTTTTTTCATGAATATCTTAAATAAACAAAAACTACGGCATAACAGTATCCCTCTTTTTTATTTGAAACAATAGAAAAAAATTAAAGAATATTATAAAACAAAATTAATTAAACATTTCTATTCAATTTTTCAAATTATAGTTTACAATTTTGAGAGTACTTTGGAAATTTGTTTATTTTTCTAGTAGATGTTCTAATTTAGGGCTCGCTCAATTATAAGGCTTCTCGGTTTAGTTTAGAAACTTGGTCAGTTCCTGGGCAATTATATTCTTCTAAGGCTTCGATTCAGTAAAGGGTGGATGGACGAAAGGACGCCCGCAAGGATCTTGGCAAATAAAAAACCTGTTCTACTCTGCAAAGGTACACCAGTTTGCAAATTACTTCCTGTTCTCAGAAGATATACGGGTCAGGGTCGACGACTATTTCAGGATGTGCAACGGGTGTGTCTAACGGTACATTGCAGGAAATAAACACTGGCTATATAGGTATATTACTTGGTATACAACTATTCATATTACCATACTCACGATTAAAATTGAACAAATTTTAAATTAGGCGCGAAACCGCTTTTTCTGGCACAAAGGGGACGCCCTGGAAATAATTAAAACAAATTAAATATAAAAATTGATGTATAATAATTTATAATAATGAATTTGTTTATTTAAAAAGAGTTCTACGGACATAAGACTATTATTGCAGTAAACAAACTTATAAGTAGAAGTAAATTTAATATATCATGAGTTTGTGAAGCTCTCCACTTGGGGTGATTGCAAGAGAGATTGATCAGCGACCTCAGTCGAAGCAGCATTGTGAAACATTCTTATTATTTTAAAAAAGTACACATTATTATTTTATTATAGCTTAGGTGGCTTATGCGGTTAAGCACTCGGAATTGTGAATATTTTAACCAGAAAAATTGTAAGGGCATATTTAACCTGAATTCTGGTTGAGTTAACCAGACATTTTTTTGAGTGTACGTTGTGGGCAATTATTTTTCCATTAGGCATGAATCATGTTGGAATCACTTTGCAACTCGTTACCATTATGATATAACAAGTTTTCTATAGTTTTACGATTACTTTGCAAATATCTCACCAGAATTTCGAAAATACTTTGCAACCCATTTTAACTTGTAATTGCCATTACAAGGTATTCATATTTAAAGTCACTATGTAATTTTTTTCAACCACTTTTTGCAATGGTTTTACAATTATTTTACATTAATTTCGAATAGGTTACTTCTAGTATTATGTATAAATCTTCTGAGAGAGTTGGAGGGAGAAATTTCATTTTCGATTACATCCATTTATGACTATAGTACTAAAATATATTTACATTATACCAATCACTTTCCATTCACGTTGCTATATCATCTCTCATTCATACTGCACATATTTAATATAATTATAATTGTTAATATTATAATATAATATTCATTATAAGAAATAAATATATTGTAAAAACATAGCAGATATCAATGTAAATTATGATTGCAAATTTATTACAATTATTAATTCACACACTTTCAATTTAAATCACTGTGAAATAGGTCACTGAACCAAATCATTAAAATTTCCATTGATTCACAACGCAATCTTACTGATTAAAAACCTCAAACTGGGTTACTGATTAAAATTAGTAAGGATTTTCATTGAAAATTATTGAAATTAAATCGAACTGATTCAAATGTAAAAAAAAGCACAGGATAGAAAAATGATAGTGAAGAGAATTTAAAGTAACTTTAAGCACAGGATTAAGGATTTCCTGTCATTGAGATTACAAAATAATTGGGAAATATTTTCAAATAATTGCAAAATTATTGAAAAATACTGGCGCTATAATTCCAAAGTTATTACAAAATTATTGCGAAGTTATTGCAAAAAGATTAAAAAGTGTTTGTTTCTTTTCCAATTCATTATTTCAATCGCATATTGACATAATAATTGTAATCACTTTGTAAACCAGATGGGCATATGGGAGCTTTATTTTTATTTGGTTCCAAGTAAAACGCATTTTTTAAATAGTAATCGCAAAGTATTTAAAAGATAACATGAAAATGATTGCAATAACGTACATACACAAGGACGTTCCGAATTTTTCTTTTTTTCTGAGAAATGATACAGGAAATTGTGCCAAGAACACTCTATCATTCAATTTTATGAATAACATCGGAAGTAAAAAAACTTTTTGATCCAATTAACCTTGCAAATAGTGATAAGAATAATATTTCAATAAGTGTGTACAGAATTGGTTGAATTATTTTTTTGCATACTTTTCTATAACATGACACAAGTTCCCAAGTATCAATATTATCGTGTTTATCCTGCTCTTACTTCAAAACTTTAAATAATAATAAACGCATACATTTTATAGTTTTAAATAGACCTAGAGAGTATATTGTTTCCCCCGATTGCTAATATCGAAAAATGCTAGACATAATATTTGACTGGTAGAACTTGAAATTTTATCTGGCTTGTGTATTCATGTTTCCTGCAGTTCAAGGGCCTGTGAACCCTGGTGCTAAGATTAGTTTTCCGAATCGCGATACGAGTTCGGAGTTACGGAGCCAGGACTAGAGACGCGCATCCACACAGATGGCACACATGGATGCACTTTTGGATTTGGGAAAAGCATATATGTACACACGTGGCAACTGGCAACAACGCGGTTCTGACACTCGCATTCCATGTGATCAGGACCGGTTTGCGGGTTCCTAAGTTCCTATCCTAACGCTAACCAACACTTGTCTAATGCAGATAAACCTACGCCCTGTAGATGTAGGGCGTCGTCTATTTTTTGTGCGTGTTCTTTTTTTTTTATTGCAACCAACCCGCTTTAAAGCTCAAGAAAGTCAGCCGCCTTTCAGGCGTCATGTGGAATAGATGAAGGCCCTAAATTGCTGTACGAAACCTAACTGTTTATGCCACAAACACGTATCTAATTCTAAAATCTGTTCGCTATGCATTGTCATTTGCGATGCACCAAATTAATCTTCAAGTTTAAATTAATGCACTCGAGCCTTTCACTGCGGTGAATTTCATGTTTTTCATTTATTAAAGTCGTATCTAAATAAATTATAATTGGAAAGAATGTAGTAGTTCGTGAAAATTGCCCAGCAGAGCCATTTTAGACTATTGGCTTTCTGAACGCCCTTCAACAAACTGCACATGCGTGATTCCTGTTTACACCGCGGAAGTACGCAGTCGTTAATTCGCCATTAGGGGCCGTCCGTATAGCACGTCAACAGTTGGTGGCCCGGGGGTTTCAAGCCAAAATCCGCGGACAAATGTTTCTTAACAACAACAAAAAAACATGAAGAACTAAGCAAATTTTCAATACTTTGATTTTGTACTTCCTACCTTATTATTGAGCATATGTTTTCAAGGAAAACCAAATATTCAGCTACTTTATTGATTACTGGCTTCCTTGATCTTGATTACCAGAATATCTATATTTTCATGAAATATGAAATAAGTTCACATAACCGTGGGAAAGGGGGGGGGGGATAAATTCTGTTACATGATTGGAAAAGATTTGGCAAGATGATGGTACGATGGACTGTTAAAGTCGACTATGAGTATTGTGACAAATTATTTCTTATTTTCCAAGGACCGCATTAATGATTTCATTAACTGATCACTGAAAAATAAAAATTAACTTCCAAATACAGATATGCTGTAAAATCATTATTTACGGAGATATTTCCGAAAAAGTTTTGTCCCACGCATTTTGTGCCATTGTTTATGCACCAGTGTATGGTCTTCTTGGATCGCCATATGCTTAATTTTACAACAGCTGTTAGCAACGCGGAAGGACCAAGCACCGCTTATTTTAAATTTCACATATTATTTCAATCATTTATCAGAATATTGAACAAAAGTGTGTAGAATTTTTGGCAATAGGTGCAGTAAAAATTGTTGTTTTAAATTTTTGTGTTTTTCGGAGAGCAACAATTGCTTCAAATATTGTTGAAAATCGGAATGATATGAAATTACATGCCCTTTTAAAAAAACACCTTTAAAGAGGAACTAGCCTTAGTTGACCCTTTGCCGTTTGCCAACGTAAGGCCAAGATGGTAAAGTAGGAAAATACGTAAGGCCTCGTGGAGGCCAACTGTTATGTTACTAAACATATTAAAACGTAATAAATTAAAAATTTTCTAGTTTATAAAAAACGCCTCTGTCTTGGCATAAAAAATGTGCAAAGCATTTAAAATTTAAGGCAATGTAATATTTACACGATTTCTACTTTATCGGCATTTTTTCGAAACAACTCAGGTACAAATTAAGTTATTGAATATAAATTATAGGAAATTATATGAAAGGCACTAAGTGAAGTTTTTATTGTCTTAAATTCCTAAGAATTCAAAAAATGCCAAAAATAATTTTTTTTGCAGCTACAAAAACTTTACACTACTGGTTAGAATTGTAGGACCATTTACGGATAATCTTATTATAAACAGGATTGTCATAAAAGCTGAATAAATCTGCAAAAAAATAAGTTATAGACATATTTTTAAAAAGATTCCTGCTGTAAACATAGGACTAATCGCTTTTCGTCTTGGGTACGCTACCACATTTTTATAATAATTCAATAATGAGTGAATATCATATTATTTTCTTGGTCTCATTTTGAAGACAAGATTTCAGAATTTAACTATGTAAATTTTTCATATTTTGTTTTCAATATTATACATTCCATTTGGAAACGGTTTAGGCGGCCCTGACTGTTTACATTTGGACCCCCCCCCCTCCGAATTGTGACCAAAGCTGTTTGCAGGCAGCCCCCGACACTGGACTGAAAGCGAGAGGTTATTGTATAAATCTAGTCTTTTATCAAAATTTGCAATATTCAAATGATTTATTATCGATTTTTCGTATTCGATATTGAAAAGCTAACCTATTGAAAAGATATAGAAAAGCTGACCCACATGATCTTATTTAGAGCCTCAATTGACTCGTCTTTACGAATGCGGCCGTTCAAGAAATGCGTAACGCACTACGGGGGGGGGGGGGGGGGCCCCCAGGAAAAAAGATTTCGTATTTTTTATCTCCCCCAAAGCAAAGTTGACATCTTTTAAAAAATCACCCATATATGCGGGACAAACCATT
>JAAAKG020098297.1:0-16002 GCA_010014905.2 Druon quercuslanigerum | reverse complement strand
GTCCTCGCGACTAGATGTCCTCGCGACTAGATGTCCCGGCGACTAGATTTCCCGCGACTAGATGTCCCGCGACTAGTTGTCCCGCGACTAGATGTCCGGCGACTAGATGTCCTGCTCCGCCCCCGACGAGACGTTGGAAAAGGGTATGTGTATAAACTACATTATTTCTGTGACCAACCACAGGGGTGCCTCCCCCCATGAGTCGTTGAAAAGGGGTAGGGGTTTGAACTACATTATTTCTGTGACCAGTCACAGGGGGTTTATTTTACCAAATGAGCATTTACCATGAATTTTATTTTACAAAATAACTATTTGAAATAATGGTTATTTACCGAATAATCATTTGATATTTTTTCCGAATTACTATTTGACATAATCGTTATTTTTACGAGTTTTTATTCGTCATCATTTTTATTCTTCCGAGTTATGTCAAACGACGATTTGGAAGAATGAAAATGATGGCAAATTAGAATTCGGAAAAATAAAAATTAGGGCATATGGCTATTCTAAAAAGTAAAAACTAAGACAAATAATTCGATAAAATAAAAATTATGTAAGATAGTACCATGGAAGAATAAAAATTATTTGAAATGAAAACTCAGAAAAATAAAAATTATAGCATATGGCGATTCTGTAAAAGTAAAAATTACGCGAAATAGTATTTCGGAAGAATACAAATGATATAAAATAGAATATTATGTATATGCGCTTCCCATTCTTTTTGCAAATTACGTTACAAGTTCTGTCCTCGATCTGAATGATAATTAAGTAAACAATAGGTTCTACGCAAGACATGTGTAGAATCTTCAAAGAAAATAAATGATCTCATCGAATGATTTCATTTCTTGAATCAATGATATTCTTTTATTGTTATCTATAACATTCGAAAAGTGTTAAATTACCACTCACCGTCTCGTGTTGTTTGCTCTATCCGAATCAGTTCCCTAGTTCTGGCAATTTTGCTTTGAATATGTTCGATAGCTTGACGAACTCGCGTGGCACTTGAGTCAACGTCGTCACTTATCAACTCAGTTGAGCCATTCGATAGAAACGATTGCGTGTGGTGGTGTGACTCCTATGACAGAAATAATTCAATGACTATGTGCAAATTATGAAATTCCAATCATCTTACTATGAAGTCTAATCAAATTACTACTCCAGAACTTTAAACAGAGACTGACAAGTAATCAATTTCTCAAGACACGCAATAATCTCGTTTAGCTTTTCTTTTTGAGTTATTCCACTCAGATGGAAAAATTGCACTTTTTGTCATAATGTGTAATTGCTTATAAAATTGTCCGAATATAAAATAATTGGATTTCCTGCTTTTGTACCCACTTGCGAGATTTTACCATTTATACATTTTATGTTGTGTTTGTGCATAAACAAAAATGGTAATTTTTAGTCGATTTTTTCAACTGTTTCAATAAAATCGTTAAAAATTATCGAGATTTTTACAAAAATCTGCTAGAAACTACAATTTTTTTAATAGAATAAAAAGTCAAACCTGAAACAACAAGATTTTGATTGAAAAGGCCTATTTCTTTGGTGTTAGTATTTTTTGGTACCTATCCTGGTGCAAATATATTTTCAAAGAAAATTATTGTTAGTAAGTGTTCGGATTATAGCAACTATTAAACAAATATGGAAAGCATTTTTACCAAATTTTAGAATCACAATTTTTCAAGAAAAAATTTTTATTTTCTTTAGTGTAAATACTAAAAAATACCGAAAACGAAATAATAAGCTTTTCGAATCCGAAAACTTATAAAAAAAACGTTTTGTAAGGTTCAATTTTTCCATGAAATTTCTATATTTTCAAATTTTCAAATTTCTTGTATTATTGAAACCTTTAAAAAAGACTGGTAATGCAGAACTAAATAACTAAAAAATCAGAATTTTTCAGGAAAGCGAAAAAAAATTATATAAAAAAAATATATTCTGGTCCAAGAAAATAAAATTTAGTGTATTGGAATCACTTTGGAGCAGTCAATGTTTCGATGAAGGGCTTGAAAAAAGAAGAAAAGGACCCCGAACAAAATCTATGGAAATACACTTTCGGTCAAAGTTCCGTCAAGTTCCGTTTTCTCTTGCTATCGGTCCTTATTATTTTTTTTTTCAATAATACGATATTAAATTTAAGAAATATTAATGCTTAAGGGAAGAAAAAATTACTACGAAGCTAAAGTTTCAAGTACAAAAATACTAGTTAAAAAATTAGGATTTGAAGAAAAATGCTGTTTATCTAGTTTATTACTGCTGCTCTTAATATTCCATTTGACAATAATTGTTTAATTATAAAGTGTTTTTTAAGCTATCTAATTTTGAAATTTTTAATTTCTAATTCTTCAATTTTTAATGTTTTTAATTTCGAACGTTTCGAACTTAAAATTACTCAAAAATCGAGTTATTGTATTTGAACTTGTCTAATTTTAAAATTTTTAATTTTAAATTATTTAATTCGGAACGCTTTTAATTTTTAACGGTTTAATTTCAAACTGCAGTATTTTCAGAAGATATATTTACAATCGACTCCATTTTTAAAACTCACAAGTTTATATAAACTGTTTTCTTTCAAATACTTTCAATTTGAAGTTATTTAATTTTAAAAGATCTAATTTTGAAATCGATCAACATTCATTGTTTTAATTTAAAATTATTATTTGAAAGAAATTCAATGCCGAATGGTTTAAATATCAAACAATTGAAATTAGAAATTTCTTGAACATTTACATTCAAATATTTTAAATTCTACACTTTTTAACAATTCAACTGAAAATATTTTAAATCATTTTTTAAAATTAAAGATCCAAATATTGAAATATTAAAAACCAGACATTAAACATTTTGCTTTATATTTCTTCGGACAGGGGAAATCACGCTTTTATAATTTTGTTCTATATCCATTTTTAAATTCTTTATCGTAAGTAGAAGGAAACAACTGAATAATATATAGTAAATAATGACACTCTTAGGTTTAAAAAGGCTTCTTTTCTCTAGAAACGATAATTTTTAATAAAAGCAAAGAGATGAACACTGTTTGAAACAATTTTCGTAAGTTTTTGTTATTTTTCATAGATTTTGAAAATTAAATTAATTATCTCCAAATTGATAAGTTTTGTTTAGAAAACACCTTACTCATACAAGAAAACCCTTTAAAAAGTTATGCTTGATTTTGAAGCCAAGTGAAGAAAAAGAATGGTTTATTTTTCAAAATTCTGCAAAAGGTCCTCTAGCATCGCCTTGCTCTTTTGTCTCTTCATTTTTCTGCATACTAGCTTTCTATATTTTCATTATTCCTCATAACTAACAATTTATTTTTTGATAAAGAGCCATGTTTACGCTTCATAGACAAAATTGATTTTTTCAATTTTTTCTCTTAGCTTTATAAGACTTCTTGATGGATTTTAAATGTGAGAATTATTATGAATCATAAAAAAATATGTTATATTAATTTGACCTGCCAATATAGCGATTAAGGCCAAAAAATACTTTAATTTTTCATATATCATTATTAACTTTCAGCAGCTCATAAAATCCTGCGAAATTTTTTTACATATATTTTTTCTTATCGAAAAGTAATAAATTTTAGTACCAAATGATGTTGTAATATATCAGAAAAACGTCTCTATGATTTGCCAGAAATAAAGAACAGCAATTGCAATAATTCATTTGTCTTCTCTTCCAAAACAGAAATTAGCCCAGATCTTCGGCCTATTAACCGCGACTTGATCTCCTTTCCTATTCCTTTAAAGATCACAATCTGAGTCGTATGGAGCATTATGCAAATAACCTCCTCATTCTTTAACCCATGACCTCGATTGCACGATTACAGTAGATGATCTTGCAAACTCATCGGACACTCGCCGCATGCACAGCGGAATACATAACGTGTTGTCTCCTTTGAACAAAACGTTATGCAACTCGATGGAAAAATTGAGATGATAGGTTTTGTGATTGCTTCATTTCAAAGTCGTTAATGCAATCAGAGAAAGTCAATGACTGAATGAGGAAAGCGAACGGTTCAAAGAGGATGTGCTGATTAGATTCAATAGTTTTTGGAACATACTCCTTCCTCGTCAGTTGTTGGGTGAACATTTGACCCAATCTCTTCCAAATCAGCATTAATGCTCGTGTTTGATTCATCCATGGTTTCGCCGGTTCGTACTACGGCACCCGGTGATTTCTGTCTGCTGCTACTCTTCATTCCGGTACCACCCCCACCTCCACAACTGCTACCACTGCCCGTGCTACCTTCTCCTGCCTGATGACTGAAACACAAAGTTCACTTTATATTGATATGCAAACAAGCTCGTGAGTCAAACTCTCATAAACTTAAAATAAATGAAGGATTTATATTGATTCATTGAGAGAAATGTAGATTCTAAGGTCCAAGGGCAAGAAAGACTCTGGAGTTATTCATTATACGGCTGGAAGTTACGAGAAATAACTGTAGAAAAAGAACTCAATTTAGTCGTAAACATTTTTTTTAATTGCATGAGAGGTTTTGAATTTTAAGCTTCTCCAGAGTTTCCACAGAAGACGGATTTAAAAATTCAAGACACTAAATTCTTGGAACTTAAACAAAAACAGGAATGTCACGATACAATTTTTATAACATGCAGTACCTATTCTTCTTAAAATAGGAGAAAAGATAAGTATTTTTTCAAAAATAGGTGACAAATAGATGGCAATAAAAAGTTGTATAATATAAAGAAATGTGCAAATCAATGCTTATTAACATATTTTTATTTTTTGAACACATCACACTTTAATTATCAAATACGAAAAATTCCCACTGAATTATTTTAAAGGAAATGAAACGGCACGTAATTTACCGGATTGACAAAAAAAGTAGAACTTATAGTTTTCTTTCTAAATATGGCGAAAGTTCCGTTTTCACAAAGTTATATGAGTATTTTAACTCCTTAAGCTAATAAAATAGGTTAATATGAAGAAGTGGCCGAACATTTTCTTTAACATGTCGCATTATTTTTTACACTAATGAAGGTATTTAACTTTTTTTCTTTATCGAATTCGTTTTTTTTCTTCTAAATTAGTATTTCTATATATTTTTCTGAAAGCACAATGAAAAAAATAAGACAAAATAATTTCAAAATATGTTTCTGATTGTCATCAAAAATAAACTTTTAGGAAAAATATTTAACATGGAAATTATAATTTTGAAAAAAACACTATTTTAGCCGGTTTTGTTTATATTTTAGTAGAACTTGGAACGCAACGCGTTAGATAAAAAGGTGTCTAGAAACTTATTTTTAGAACCACAAAGTACAAATTGAGAACAGAATATGCTAGAGCTTTCGAATAAATTGTCTTTCAATATTTTCCAGAAAAATGGCCGCCACTTTGTTTGTTTCGAAGTTTATTAAAAGAATTTTCGCCATATTTAGAAAAAAAATGTTTATCAGATGCAAGAAGGAAACATAAAATTTCTGCATTAGTTTAAATAATATTACACTTTAAAGACTTTTAACTCTTTCTGATAGCATTCGTCATCTGCTTCATAAAATTTGAATATTCATAACATTGTTTTTAAAAAAACTGAATCTGCGACACTCTGATGTAAAATTCATATACCCTCACAAGGTATCGTAAATTAAAATTGTGAATAAAATTTTCCTTTCTCAATTGAAGAAGGTAAAAATATTGAGAAACTTGTAAAGTATGTAGCTGAAACAGGTGATAATTTTTAAAATATGTCAAGTAAGGTGAATAGATGGCAACTTGTGATAACAAAAAGCGTTCTCCGTTAAAGAGGAATTTAAATGTTGATTTATTCTGAATTTAATATTTGAAATCAAAAATGTCTTCACGTCATTTCATTTTTAATTACACGATAATGAACAAGTTTAAATAATATGTATTCTAAAATTGTTCATATTGAAAAGTATTGAACATTATACGAATTTTAAATAAATAACAGTGTGCAATTTTAAATACAACTAATTTTTAATTTGAAAGTATTCTAAGTCGAAAAATTTTCATTTCAAGACCTTCAAAATGGGAGAGTATTGTTTTTTTGATGAATTTTACAAAACAAAAACAGGATAATCCTGGTGAATAGTTTTACAATTTTAGTACCTTATTATAAGTTTGCTTAGCTTAATTTAACTTTTAATTTCGTATAATCGTAGAGAATTGATAGTTCCTTCAAAGTAAACAAATCTTAATGCGTTGTTGTATAATATAAACTGTATTACTGTATACTGTTACTGACAACTATAGTCTATAGTCCACCTATGTCGTCGCCAAAAAATACTGTGCTCCTTTATAAATTCGTACGGCGTTTCACTTTCACTAATTTGTTCTGGTAAGTTCTATACTGTTATGTGTCAGAATGGGAACGTTTCTAAATTTTAAGGGTTCATAATATTATACAACGATTTGAATTGAAAGCTTTATAACGCAGACGATTTCGATTTAATAGCGATCGAAACTGAAATCGTTAAAAATTATTGTGAAACTTCACATTGAAAGCCGAATTAATCAAATAAACTTTTAAATGTTTAAAAACTGGTGTGTCTACGTACCAAATGGCAGTTGTGTATTATGTTATAAAATATTTTATTTAATTTGCAATTACAGGTTGAAGGTATATTAAAATTTGTTAATAATTGTTTGTTTAAGTATTTGGATGAAACCTTCAACACTTCGTAATCTTTCCTGTTTGAAAAAGCTGAAAGTAATAACATACCTATCAATAGCTTTCTACTTTGCATTTTATCACAACCCAATATTGTGGAGTAATTAAAGAAAATTGAAACATTTGACTAAAAATAGTTACGTGGCGGTTTTGGGTTGCTGATTACAAACCTGAAGTCAATATTTGTAGGTTTGCAGTACAGAACTAGATAACCAAAATAATCGGATGTTTTTAGGAGAACGAAATATTCTATAGAATTGAAATCATAATTTGAAGATAAAATTTAATCCTGAGCGTGTTTTTGAATCGAGAAAAGAAGTATGATAAACAAATAATAAAGTCCCGGAAAATAGAATGAAGGAGCTAACAATCTCAAAGAGACAGGAACTTAAAATTTGAACAGGCTCAGTTGCGGATCACGAAGAAAAGTTCGATTTTCAGTTTAAACAAAAAATAAAAACTTACGCTCCTGAGATACTGAATTGATAAATTGGGAGAAAATTAGTTTGCTTAGAAAAATTTAAGTAGTTGCCAGTAAATCATTGAAGAATTTGGAGGATCAAATTTCTGTTCAGAGAAAATAAAGATTTAGTGTGACGTATCGCAGTGTAATAAACGATTTTTAGCTAAAAGACCGATAATAAGTTTAAGAAACATTGTTTCTGATCGCAACGTAAAAAGATAAGTGAAAAAATCTTACAAAAGTGACTTTTTATAGAAAACGAGGATTTGAGCTTTTAGGTTAGAATTTGATTGGTACTTTGGTTCTGAAAAAAGTGGCAATACTTTTATTTAAGGGCATTGGAATAAGGACCTAACCTTAAAACTCAATTGCCCCATTTTACTCCATAAATACTAAAATTACACGTTTTTTTAGGTAATTAGGGAATATTTTGAATCAAGTCTCCTTCCGGAGTGAAAAATAGGCTAATTTCAATAGTTTTTGTGTAATACGTTTTTTTTTATTTTAACTCATTCATTCGAAAAAAATTGTTTAATAATTTTAACTTATTTGGCTAAAAATACTTATCCGGGGCCTTTTGAGGTCGCTGATTATGAAGCCGAAGTATAAACATTAGAATTGCGGTATTACATTTGTAAGGAGGTACATCTATCATAGGATTAAAATTCCTGCAATTTGTCTATAGTAATGTTATTGTGTTTCGTGCAATGTAGCGCATTAATCCAGCACCCTGATTATAGTGTCTCGAGAGGACTTGGTATGATGAAACAAACACAATAACATTACTATAACCAAATTGCAGATGTTTTATTATGCAATGATAAATTTATCCCTTCACAAATTTAATACCAAAATTCTAAATGCAGACCTCAGATTTGTAATAAGCGTTCCGCCATTTTGGGTCTGCCATTTGGAATTTTGAAATCTTGACACCAGTTTCGTAATCAGCGACCCGAAACCCTAATGAGTATTCATTTTTAGCCAAATCCGTTAAAAAATTATTTTGCCGCCATATTGGGACTGGCATTTTTAATTAAAACAATTTGACGACAGTTTCGCAATCAGCGACCCCAAAAACACTCTGGTAACTATTTTTGGTCAAATCCATCGAAATTTTTACATTTTCGTCGATACATTGGGTCCACTATCCAGATTTGTAATCAGCGACCTCAAAAATGCCACAGGAACAATTTTTAGCTAAACATGCGGACTTGTTAAAGTTTTACCAAAACTCGAGGTCGCTCGGCAAATCAGGTGACGTCCGACTGTATGAAGATATTGGTTAATCAAAAAAAAAAAAAAACTGCAAATTCTTATTGAAGGGTAATGGCAACTTTTTAAAACCGCCCTACCCTATTAGACACACTGTATTTGCACAATTATCAGTTTGAAGCGCTTGACGTAAAAAGCGTCAATAATTAAAAAATTTTGAATTAAAAGACTAATTTCCACATTAGCATTTCAAACTGAAAATTCATTAATATAATCAACTAAAAATTGATCAATTCAGACTTTAAAGTGCTCAAAATCGACTAATATTGTATTTAAAGTGCTGAAAAAATTATACTTATGAAATTGAATTATAAAAATAGCACAAAAAAATTATAAAATTTCTTTCTTCTCTCTCCAAAGAAAAGTAGAGCATCTAAAAATATTTGAGCAATAAATAAAAAAAGAATGTCAAGGTCACATATTTATCGGAATTTCATAGTTAAAGAGCTCTGGTGAAAAAAGTGTGCTAATTAGGAAATAAAAACATACAAACTAGTGTATTCAACGCAATATTTGCAGTAATTGATAAATCGTTAATCGCATGAGACATAGAGAATCATTGAAGCATCACTTGGTCTATGAATGATATCTATGTATATCCTTTGACAAAGGAGGGTCGCATCACGATGCTTGGATTAGCATATTGTACAGAGTTGTGATTTTATAAGCTTCTATTACACAACGGAAGAATAAGAATATAAAAATAAAGTATCCATTTTATTAGTACTAACCGCAAGAGATAACGTTTCAAAGCACAATGCTTTCTTCCAAATCATAATTAACACATTTTTACGAAACTTCTTTGTTTGTTGTATTGCGAGGGTGATAAGAAAATTATTGTTCAAAGAGCAAAGTACCGTTTCAACAAGAAGACTCGTCAAGACTTTTTAAAGTCTCTTTAAAATATTGCCATACTTTTTTAAATTATTTCCAAACTGATAATTCAAAAAAAGTGCTTTAACAAAAAATTTTCTCTTCTCAAAAATAATTTAGTTTCATTCACATTTTTATTTGAAAAAGATCCAAATTTCAAAAATATACGCAAGCACAGTTTAGTTTCCATCGTATGTCAGTTATTTTAATTCGTATTTTCTTTTTTTTACTCAACGCGTTTCTGTTATGAAAAAGTGTCATTTTTTAAAAAAAGGACAGCATTTTAAAGGATATAATCATTGACTTATTCACAGTTCATATTACAGGCTAAAAAGGCCTTGTCTTAGGGCGCCAAATTTTTAGGGGCGGCACGACGATTTAGCATTTTTTTTATCATTACAAAGCAAGTCTGTATTCATAAGGCAACTAAGCATCACATAATATGACTATCTTCAAATCTGTAATTGACAAAAATAATAGTACCAAACATTGAAAAAGGGCGGCAAATTTGTATAGGCCGTATGGCGGCTTAAAATTGGTATCATTATTGCAAAAAAGTCTTCTTTCAATTTTTTTTTTGCTTTTCAACTCTACAATCGGGAAAAATTAGTAATAAAAATTAAAAAGAATGGCAGATTTTACTTTGGCCTTGGGCGGTCCTATAAATCCGACTTTCTTGTAAAAAGTTCTTGTATATTTTAAACGTGTTTTCCTAAACTGAAGAAAACCATAATTGCGTTAGAATTTAAAACATCTCGATTTGTATAATCTTAATGTTAAACATAAAAAACCGAAGAACTCACACCGCAGCATTCCGTGTTTTTGGAGTGTGATCCACGACGATTGATGATTGTTGCTGTTGCTGGTTTTGAGATCCAGGAGCGTTTCCTCTATTAGGCGAAGCACTTCGTGAGCTGTTTTTGCTTGACGAACTCACCATCAAGCTAGCCATTCCTTTTTTTCTCGAGATGATCTCGGGTGAAAATTTTGCATTTGCTCTCAGGTTTCTGCTGAACCTTGAAAGAATAAGTTTGTTTATAGTTAGATATGTAGGACGTCTTCCTTCGTATGAACGATAATCACTATCAGAGAAGTCAAGAACTCATATCTGCAAACTTGAGAACTAATATCTTAGAAGTCCAGAAATAATTTTTATGGACTAAAGATCTAATATTTTCAATAGAGCTCCTATTACACAGAAAAAAACGCACTTGAAAACTACTTTTCAAGTATGCAATTCGAAACGTGTAACTACATTTCCGAATTAAACCTTTTCAAAATGGTAAACGTAAAAATATGTATTAAAAAATAGCGTAGTTTAGAGAACCAACAAAATAGACATTCACGGTACGAAATAAACTAAAATCCTGATAAAAGGCTTGGATCGACTATAAAGATTGAAAAAATTCGCATTGTCGAATAAAACTACAAAAAAAAAGTCTTGTGGGTGGAATTTCGGCAAAAGTCTATAGAAATTACCTGACTGAAATAATTAAGAAAATTAGGAATATAGAGTACACAATTCTTATTGATTTTCAAATATTCTTTGAAAAATTAAAATAAACTTGAAATCATTCAGCTTCTAAAATTCCACATCTGCGTATAAAACATGGCTTTCTGAACAGTTGCACTATCAACTTAAATTATTTTCCGTCAATTACAAGAAGTTGAATTTTTTCAAAAAAAGTCGTATGATCCGAGCCCTGTGATAGGAAATGAAAACCAAGCCTCTGGATATTTCTACTCAGTGTAACTTACACGTGGAGAGTGTGCTTTTAATTATCCGAGATGATAACTCACGCCACTGGCCACTATTATGTACAAATACGTAGCGAAAATTTATTTCTCGAACGTTGCTAGACTGTAGAATAGAGAATGAACTGAAGCTTTTAAAAGATTCTTAAACTACTTTTTCTTGAACAAGTTGTTCTTGAGTGTAAACCAGGTATAAATCCTGTAAACGTGCTTTCATATCTTATCTAGTCGCAACTTGTGGATCAATCGATTTCGTTAAAATTATCAGAAGATAATGTTTTTTCTTATCGTTAAGACATTTTTATGATGTTTAAGAGAAATTTATTTTGGAACCGCACTGAAATTCTGTACAGTTTTTGAGATGCATGTCAAACAATTTTCTATGCTGCCTTACATAGAAGATGCGCGGCAAAAAAAATCGTACGGAAAATTTGTTCAAGTCTGCTACTTAATAAAACTCAAAAGTTTGAACTTTGAGTTGACTTTATTATTATTAATTGGTTTAAAATTTCACAGAAAATTCCACTTTACGTAATTTATGGACGGCTCCTTCTCCTTATCAATATTTTAAACAATGTTTTGGTGAAACGTAAAGATCAATTAAAGTTCTTTCCAGTAGAAAGGCAACAGCCTGCTAAAGTTTAAAAATCCACTTTAAGCTATTCTTCGAGCTATTCTTATTACTTTCAGTGTCGATGCACTCTAAAGAGAAAGAGAGGAAGAGAGAAAGAGAGGTGGGGGGCGGTCCTATTGAGGGCTCTAACTTTTATCATTTTTTGCTAAGTTTGCCAACTTTAGATGAAAATACTATTCTATTTTCATACAGAATAAATGTTTAAAATAGACGCTTTTTTTAATAGTTTGCAAGGGAAGGAGTTTTGGGAACTTCAGTTATTAATAAACAATGGAAAATCAAAGATTGAAAATCAATATTCTTCAATTTGACATAAATTTTCGTTTAGAAGGTAAACTTTCTTATGCGGATAATTTATCAAAACTATTTGTCTGTAGTTTACTGATCTGTAGCTTTCTCTTCCAATTAGATATGATTAGGATCGACTTTCGAATATTTTAAATTCTTAGGAACAGTCCTAACAGTATTTTTTCATTTCTAATTAAATTTATTTAATTATTTGTCTGCACAAAAATTGTTTTGAACAAAATGTGAAAATTCAAATAATAATCCAGAAGATGCTCTTTTTTATAAATAATTTGCAATAGGTTTAATTAACTCCCAAGGGAAGGGTGCGAAAAGTACACTTTTTTCTATCATCCGTATCTATTAATGGACACAAAGATTAGAAGCCAAAAGCACGTTAATGATCTCTCCAGACAAACAATTTCTTTTATCAACTCTGACAATTATGTACTTAGCCTATTTTTAACTTCAATTGCCATTCTAAAACATTTAAAAACGTGACCATACATCAATTGAAATAAGACAAATGGGTTTTCTTCACGTTTAATGGCTTTTAAACGACTTGTGGATTCATTCAAAAATTAAAGATGTTATATTTATCGCAAGATTTGCAATTTTAAAGGAAGGAATTTTTGAACCTATATACTAAATTCTTTTAAATTGAAATATGAAATTTTCAGTTAAGAATTATATAAAGTCTTTAACTATGAAAATTTGAGGACATTTAAACTGATGAGCTTTTATAAGCCATTATGCTTCCAAATAAAAATTAATTTAAAAAATGAATATTGAACGATTTAAATGTTGAAAACTTTAAAAATAGAATATTCAATAATTATTTATAACTCTATTATTAAAATCGAGGAAGTGTCTACGCGAACCGAAAAAAATCCAGCTATACGTACCGAAATTTCGGTACACGTAACCACGGCCTAAAATCAAATCTAATAAATCAGAACACGACAAATCAAATACCTAAAGCTTCATGCAAATCCAATTTAGAATAGCTTTCCATAAAGAAGTATCTCAGCTCTATCCTAAGCCTTCAAAACAATATTAAATAAACAAATAAATGAAAACTGTACACAAATAAATCACGGTACAGCACTTATCACTTTTAATATGAATTCCAATTTTCTTTTTCCTTAAATTCATAGACTTTTAAATATGTTTTATTTAATAACACTTTTTATTCTGGGGGTTTACAGCTTTGATAAACCTATAAACTTTTGTCAAACGATTTTCAAGCTTCAAGGCATTTTCGCACAAATTGTACCACATTTGTTTTCCGTAATGTTATTCATGTGAAATAAACAAATACAAACGCAATAATAGTTAGGTTCACAAAACGTGAAATTTACATTCTCAACCCAGTATATAATTCGCTTACAATTTATTTTGCAAATCACAATTCAAATATAAATCAAAACAAATTCGAATTAAAAACTTTACTACTAAAAAAAATAGGTCGCTGTATTTATTGCTAGTTTCTCCTGCCCCATTCGACACTAAAGGAATAAAAGACCAAGAGAAAAGCGGATACGTAGGTACGTATCTAATTCAGTCCTTTCTAGTCCTTTGTACTTTCCCTTGGTCATTGGTGGATCGCAGTCGCAAAAATGCTACAACTAACCTTGACTGAAAAAAGGGAATGCGAGAGGAGAAAGAAAGGAAAGGAAAGAAAAGAAAAAGACAGGTACAAAACTATGGGAGTCACTGACCTGTCAAAGATCGAGGCCTGTTCCTGGTGATGTTAATTTTGAACTACGTCGTTCTCTTCCTAGGGAGGATTCCGGGTCGCTCTCGACGTCGCCGTCGTCGACAACGAAATCGGCGAGTGGCCCACCTCGTTACTCTCTCACTTTTACACATTCAAGAAGACAGCGGACGATGTATCACTCACTCATGCACACGATTCACGATCATGATTAGTCGTTGCACTCGATTCATTTTACAGTCATAAATCATTTATCATTTAATATCACTCCACTTGCACTCTGCGTAATCCAAGTTTGCACTGAATTTTGCATTAAATTTGAACTTCCGTGAGTGAATTAAATAAACAAACTGATCAAATAGTAAGTAATCCACTCGCAGAATAACAGGAATGAGTCCTGTCAAGTACCACTCGTTTTGCCAAACAGAAAACTCAGCTGCTTTCGCAGATCATCGATCATCGCCGTCGTCGCTCGCCTCGCGGGCGTGTCATCGTCATTTCTTCGTCAGCACGATATTCAGTTTTCATCAAATATCCATAATTACTATTGCGTGTACTGCTTTTTGGGTTTGTAGAGAAATCGTGCGAGGCACACCGTCCCGCCGTCGTAAAATAATTGTTGAGTCTGGTTGAGTGTTGTGATTTCGTGGAAGTCGACACAAGATTTGAAAGGCGAGAATGATTTGAGTTGTTGTACAAAGTTTTTGAAATTTTGAGAATGGTTAGCTTGGTTGTGAAGAAGAAACTGAAGAGTGGATCTGTCGCTCTGATCACGATATTCGTCGAACAACTTCGCGGAATGTCTTAACTCCTGGTGAGTTTATGGTGCCTGCCTTCTGCTACATTCGAGGCGGCAACTTCGGCCATTTTCGTCTTGAGTCGAACACGTTCGAGTGCTTGTAAACACAGAGGTGTAGCATCATTCTCGGGGGCCTACTACCTATCTGCCCTGTTCAATGTTTAAGTTTTTATATATATTTATTTTTATTATTTATCTTATATAGGACTAACCTTAGGCAGATTGGTTGTTTCATTTTTCCCCCTTTTGTAAAATTTCATACCATATAAATATTTCTCAAGAAAATCTGCTATACTTATTATTATTATTATGACAAATTTCATACAATATAAATATTTCTCAAGAAAATCTGCTATATTTAATTTTGATTAAACAAAATGTTGCATTTATCAATTAAAAACAACGAAATTTAAATAAATTTGTAATAATAAGGGTCCTGATTTATGTTAGTGACAGGTGTAAGCATTTTTCGAAATTCTCAAAAGCAGTTTGCAGAAGTAATTAGGGTTTACTGTTACTACTTGAAAGATATATGGTTTTAGTTCCTACTTAATTATACATCATTGTGACTAATCCTAATTATTTTACGATGTCCATAAATATGTCATAATATTGAGAACTGCTGAAAAGTTGCGAGTCCTAAAATCATTGTGTTTTCTGTAAATAAATAAATTTACATATTTAAAAAACTTAATGAGTGAGTGGTAAAAATAATCCTTGTATAAAAAATGCGACAATTGAAATCAGTTGATTTTATAATAGGACATTTTGAAATGTAAAATTGCAATAGTCTATTTTCCAATTCTATTTTTAAAATATCTTCTAAAGTAGTAGCGATCGCCAATCGGCAGATTTAGATAATAAAAATAAGAAATAAAGCATTAAAAATGGAGTTTTACGATTTACTTGGGCATGCTATAATTATTATGTGTGCGCTAAAACGCGCATGAAACATTTAATGCCAATTAATAATATATAAATATAAAATAATTATATTATGATTCCAAAGATAACTTGAGAGGCATGGTTTTATTTTTCATGCAAAAATGTTTTATGTTTTCACAGATTAATAAAATTGGAAAGCGTTTTAAGTGATTTTTCAATTGTGGAGGATTCCAATTTAAAGTTATATAATGAAATAGTACAATTTTAAATATATGTCAGTATTAAATTAATAATTTTAAACAAGTTATGCGTTTGAATTATTTTACATTCTTTAAATTCGATGTAATTTAACATTCTCATTCATGAGAGTATAATGTAATTGTCCAAATTTTCGATCTCTGGTTTTTAACGGATATTTACGTTTCGGCACCCACAGAGTCCAAAAATCATTATCTTTTTCGGTGCTTGTCTGTGTGCATGTATGGTACTACCTGAATGTTGTGACCAAGCTAAATTTTTAAGGATTTGTCCAATCGAGTCAGCTTTGGATACACTTCTTAAGGTTCCCAAAATTAAGGTTAATTGAGGCGTCGGATGCAAAAAGGAGATATAGAATTATTTTTCTGGAGTGGGGAGGCCCCTGAGCTCCTGAAAA